>VJXU01002225.1:0-12699 GCA_008694245.1 Ganoderma sp. BRIUMSc | reverse complement strand
CGCGCGGCGCCCGTTCTGCACTCCCGCGAGCACCACATGTCCCCGCACTTGCCGCATGAGGGATAGTTCGCGCCCGCACGCTTGCAGGTCATGCAGACGCACGGCACCCGGAAGCGCGAGCTGCGCTCCAGCACCTCGAGCGGCGACGCGGTCACGGGTGGCAGGTCCTGCGGGAGCATGGACTGCGTTTTGGGGGTGGCAGGTGCCTCTGACGATGACGCGGTGTCGAGCGAGTCGATCGAAGGGCTCCGGCTCGACGAACGTGCAGAGGACCTCGTATGAGACTCTTGCTCTAGTTCGCGGTGGGAGCGAGAAGAAGCGGAAGACGGAGAAGGTGACGGCGACGGCGACGGGCTAGACAGACCTTGCGAGTCAGGTGAGCGGCCGGTGCTGGAGGGGTGGCCACGGAAGGATCTGGTGAGCGAGCGCGAGTGCCTGTCGTCCAGGGGGAAGTGGCCCATGAAGGAAAGGAGGGAGTCGCGTGCGGATGGGAAGGGGTCGTATGCCGCCATGGCGTCATGGCTTTCTAGATCGATGACAGACAGAGCGGGGCTTTTCAGGGAAACCGGATGACCGCTCGTGAGGGTGCCAGAGACCTTTGGCGAGCGCAAGGTTCGCCCCGTCTTATCTACATCTGCCTGTGGGTGCTGTGGCTGGGCGTGGCTCGACCCCTTGGAGGACACGTCGTGTGCCGATGCACGAGCCCTGTCGGGGACCTGCAGGAGATGTGCAATATTGAGCGGCGTGATATTAAACTCAACGTCGTATGCAACTCACGACTCGGGAAAGGGATGGTCTAGCTTCCGATCGAGCGTTGGAAGCAGACCTTTTGTGAGTGTGGACATGAGGACGCGTCGTGGCACCTATATCCACCATCACGGGAATTTTTGACCAATCAGTAGAGCGCGGTGGCTGTAGCGGGAACGGAGACTCACTCTTGGGGACGCAGCACAAGTGCGCGGACTCGCAATCTGAACCGATCTCTCGAAGGAAGTCTTCGAAGTGGTTCCGCGACACAACAGTGCCTGGCCAAGTGAAGGCTGCACGCTGCATTAACAAGGGGGTAGAGTACATGTCAATAGCTAGGACGTTTGGGGGAGCAATGATGTCATATAAAACTAACCTTCGGGGCGGGGTGCGACAAGGTCGTCGAGTGGGTAGAAGTCGAAGCTGAAGACATGCCGATGGATGACGAAGGTCAGTGTAGAAATCACTGAGCGAGGTTGAGAGCCTTGGGTGAGGTGAGGAAAGGCCCAGTCCGTCCGCCCACATTATATACTTCTACAAGGGATGCGCGAATCTGGTCGCGAGATGATGAGCGCAAAACTGAGATCACACGGGCTGCTCCGAGCCAATACCAAAGGAAGCGAAGTCACGACTCACCGGTCGCGCGGTCCTTTTTTCGGCAAAACTGCGGCGACCAAAGAGAGGAGGTCGATAAGCAGAATTCTGACAAGAGTCTGTGTATGTTGACGATGACCCTCGGTAATGTCACGGTTAAGATCGCTACTGGATCCGCTTCAGGAGGGCATCTTCTGGGGAACAACGAGTTGTCCTCTCTGTTACTTATAATCGCCACATGGATAACGAACTCACATGTATGCCCATCGTATAAAGCCTGAGAGCGATAATTCACCTTCACGAGACCAGTTGTCGTAGAATTCAAACCGAGCGCACGTCGTGTATTGGGCTAGATGCTCTTTTCCAATTTGTATGGAATGGGTAAGGAGTCTTCTGAACTCTACACCGTGTACCAGGGGATTGGAACCCGTTGTCCTGGACATAAGACTTCACAGTTATCACGTAAGTAATGGCTAGGCACTCACTTGGTTCTGGGTCCACAAGAAGTCCCGTTACATGTCGTTATCGCGCTCTCTAAACGCGAGGATGCTCAACGGTGTCCACCCTCGAGAGTGTTTGACGGGGTCAGCATTCATTGCAGTACTTGTTCGTGGAGTAGGCAATATGACTGCCCGTTGTCGAGGGACCTAGGGTTGTCCTCTTTGCCTATTGAGCTGAGCTGCGTATGAGCTTGGCCGGTCAACCTGTCTCGAGCTAACGAAGCCAATGTATCGTGGTGGTGGTTGTGAGCACGGTAAGCGGCGGTCCCAAAGCGCCTGACCACCCTGCTGGCGCCAAAGCAACAAGCCTCATCCTTTCTCTGGCCACCCTCTCTCAAGACACCCAAACTCCATTTTTGTGTATGCTGCGGAAGCAGCTCCCGCCGTCCGACCTGGATACCAAATCCCAAAAGGAGTCTGTTATGAAATTTTCCAGGCCAGTCTTCTTTCCCGGGTCTTTGGCGACTTCTTGGACGGTTTGCTTATCTGTCCGCAGGTTGCGTACGTACAAATCTGCCAAACTATAGGTCTTACCGTCGTCGCTCGTGTGACATGGCACATGTATTGGGATTTCGTACACAAGGGAGCAGCGCTGCCTCAGAATACTGTGAAAGGTGTCAGGGTTCCGTTGCGCCTCTCGTCAGGTCATCTGACAACATGGTTGGGCGCACAGAACTGTCGATGTCGACCTCGGAGGCCGAGACTTGGGCGGCGACGAGTGGGATCGCAGAGCACGCTGCACTCATGTTGTTCGCAGCGTAAATCATGAGTCCTGCGTGCTCCTCTTCCAGGCCCTTGCCACGAATCAACGCATTCAAACGTCGTCACGGGGAATCGGAGCGCCCCTTCTGGCCCCACACCATGACTTGCATGCACCTTGTCCATAAAAACGATGCACGGCGCGCAATGCAACAGGCGATGTGCGAACGTCTATCACGGGCAGCCGCAGAGCTGCAGCCCTCCGCGCGCTGACCCACTATGAACGAGCCGCCAGGTCTTCCCTCTTTCGAGCTGAGGCACTTGCAGCGAGCGGAATGCGGGATGGGAAAGAACGTTCGAACGTTCCTCGGATCGTCGACTGTGGATAGGGTCGCGGCCTCCTATGCGCATGCATAGCGCATGGGATGCTCCGAGGCACATGGAAAACGTGCTTTGGTGCCTTGGCAGGATGGCCTGCGGCCCGTTGGTGAACAAGACGCGAGGTACTTAATAATCCAGTATCTCTGTGTTTGACGTTTCTAACGATGAGACTTCAGATAAGATTGCAACTGGGGGAGTTCGGGGATCGTCTTCCTCGCATTCTTCCTACTGTTTTTATTCACGCTTTTGCTGAGTGCGAGAGCACAGCGGTCGGGCGAAACGATGCCACATTCTTGGTGAGACCCTAGTCGTTGCATTCACTGTCTAGATGCACAGTGCTGCTTCTGGGTCGGCTCGCTGCTCGAACTGCCATTCTCTGGACGCTTAAGGGTGTTCCTTCCGTCACAAGCGTGTCTAGTTTGGTGAGTGCATTCGATCCTCACGAACGTGCGACCGAAGGAGGTCGTTAAATACGTATGGGTGTACTGGTCGTGAAACACCGCTAACATGAAGCGCATGGCGCCCTAGAAAAGAAGAACGAATCGTTGCGATCGGCGACATGGCTGGAAGTACGTGTGGCTAGAACCTGGCGGTTATCAAGCGTTCATCATTCATTTCATCGGGTGCACGCACTGGCAGTGAAGGTGGGCCTCAGCGCAAGTACTCATTGCCACCCCTGAGCACAACTGACCATGGTCATGAAGCCTGAAGCCCTAGATCCACCCGAGCATCGGTGTGGGTGTGTCGCGTCTGTCAGAGGACACGGGCTTGCTGCCGACAGATGTCTGCGTGGCCGAATGGGGCCCGGACGCTGCGTAGCACCTCAGGCTTTCCCAGGGCTCACGTCATCCGTTCTCGACTTCCCTGCTTCTCTCATCTTCATTTCCGAGCTGTGGAAGTGCGTGACCGCCGTCTTGCGCCACGCCTGCTTCAGCATACTTGCATACGCTGGCGCATTTTAAGTAGGTGTTTTCCACTTTTGAGTACATATTCGGGAAACGAACCCCAACAGCAATTACCGTGGGGGGCCGAAAAGTCCGAATTTTGCAAGGCCTTGCTCGAGGAGGGATCAAAGACACGAGCATAGCTCAACGTTCGGTGGGTGGCTCGTTTGTGTCCCGAGACAGAGCCCGAACATGACGCTGGGTTACTCACCGAATACAGTCCTCCAATTGTTCTCGCAAAGTCGCGACGCTCTAAAAGAGATCCGCATGGCGCCAGTATCCGTCGACCATGCTTACGACGGTGGGAGGGCGTACGTGAGACATGCTTCCTCCTACCCCTGAGAAGGCAGGAGTGATGTACGTATACCGGAACTGCGCTGTCGACAAAGTTGGGGCCCACTGCGGATTCGATTCCCGATCCCATCCACAGCAAGACAAACGCGTCCAAAGACACCTTCGTTGGCGTATATCGCTCGCAAGAATGCGAAGGGTTGCGCTTGGTTAGGGCACGGAGATGATGAGGCTCCTGGATTGGCCGTCTGAGGGCGGTGCGGTCAGAGGTTAGTGGTCGTGTGCCGGTCAGGCTGCGCTGCTGCAAGCAAGCCTCATGTTGTCATTCCAGCAGTTCGATCGCTTCCGCTCTGCATCCCTGCCGGACGGAGCACCCTGAACCCCGAGGATATGGGTGTCACACGACCAGTATTGTACGCTGCGCTGCGGGGGATGTTGGGGCGGAGTGCGCCCTTGAGGTGCGCATATGAACGAACGAGCGACATCTTTTTGGTTACTCCCGAGACGACCTGTTCTGCGAGGATCCTAGCTCGGCGCATTACAGCCGCGCGCATGCGCTCATCGGAATTTGCAGAGCAGGGACATTCCTAGGACCTTCGCCTTGGCTTGCAGGTGGCTGCCTGAGTTGCTAGTATGAGAACGGACGACTAGAGGATTAATTAGCATCCTCCATGGCGATACTCAATTGGTGATCAATGGTGCGATTGTGGTTTATTCGAATGGAGCGTGGCCGCGTCCTACCATTCTTCTACCTACTTAGCACCTTCATATGAGTTCAGAAAACTCGTTTCACTTGCCTGCGTGTGCATGTTTGAGACGATGAAAGATCCTAGCTCATTTGTTCGTCAGGCACCCTCGACGTGCGACTCCACCAGAGTGCACTTACGGTTGCTGCCGATCACCGTCAGTTTTGGATGAACGTAGAAATTCCGAGTTCGCGTATCATGCTCCTCATTCAAACCTGCACAAAACTTGTGAAGAGCCTCTGAGGTGGAAGGCACTGAACGGAGCTACTTTGCAAGACGCGCGCAGAACGCGTGGGATCACGTGCGTGTTGAACGGCGACAATGCGATTGCCATTTTGGAAGCCAACGTCGACCACTGTGTGGCTGTCGCGTCCGACAACCCGTTCAACGCTATGGACGACACCCATGCCCGCTCCGGGGAGAGGAGGCCGCCTCTCAGACCCCCTCTGATTACCCCCTCTGCGTCACCTCCTGTCTCTAGAGCCTGGTCCCAAAAAGACAGGCCCCCACCTTCCAAACGACCTAGACTCTCATCTACTCCATCGAGCTCATCTTCGGCACAGCCCTCTTCTTCATCCTCGAGTGTAGCCGACTTGCGGTTGGAATCGAGTAGTCGCCTTTTCCAATTCTGGGACCAGCTAGCTGGACGCTACAACAAACCTCTAGACGAAGATGATATCGTCGACTTTCGAAACTTCAAAATCATTAAGGACCGCGGCGTCATGCGTTCTGCAGCAAGCCCATATAGCATAGGCTCTCTCCTAGTCGCCCATGCGGATCCGGAACACCCCAAGGAGAATGAGGGTGACGGGAATGCGGAAGAGGAAGGCGATGGGGATGGGGAAGGTGACGACGACTCTGCAGACGAAATCGATCTGATTTCGCCACCCCCAATCGTGCCAGTGAAGTTGGAGTACTACAAGACTTGGTACGTGCCACCTGCAGATGAGGAGGACCCGGAAGACGCCGAGGCGTTCAGGGAGTTCGAGGAAGCGGAGAGGATACGGAGGGAACTGTTTGGAGATCTCGATGAGGAGGAAGATGAGGAGGACCCGTTGGCTGGATTGGAGGATAATGGGGGTCCTGGCGTCCAGCCTCATGAAGTGGATGAACAGGAGGAAGACGACGATCCAGGACAAGATGAACTTGACGGTTCCTCGTCACCAAGTCGAAAACCCGTGCCCCGACGTCGCAAGTCCAGGCCTCCCAAACCCTCTGACGATGAGTCTTCTGAAGACGAGCTCGCAGCAGCAGAGGTTGACAATACCCCCATCCCTTCACGCCAACGAATGCCCCCTGCTGACGATATCATTGACTTGACCGACTCGCCCTCATCCTCTCCTGTACCCGCCCGTCGTGGTCGACCACCCTGTCAAGGTCTCAGACTCCAGTCCGCTGCGTCTTCTCGAGGGCGTTCTAAATCCAGACCGCATGTCCCTGCAGTCGTGAGGCGTGCCAAAACGCCGGAGCGGCCGCCTTCTCCTGAACAGGTGCTGCAGCTACTCACTCCACCCCGCTCGTCCTCCGCTGCCGAAAGCGCTCCAGACACGGCGCAAGATAACTCGCCAGCCTCTCGGGCTGAGACGCCCAGTCCCAAGTTCCCCAAAGCGCGACTACGATACACGCCACGACCGCGAACTCCCAGCGAGGATGGTGATGATCGGGACGGCAGGCTTCCATCCCTTGATATCGGTGAGCCCACGGCCACGCGGAATCCGTTCCCCGTCGGCCCTCCCAAAAGGGCCAAGAAGAGACTATTACCTGCAAAGCCTGAGGTCTTGATTACGACCTCGCCGAGGAGGTTAAACGGACGCCCGACTTCTACTCGGCCAGTCTCGACTGAACCCGCGTCTTCACCTAGTATGGCTACCGTCAAGCAAAAAAGTGCTAAGGCTAAGGGCAGAGAGATTGCTCCATCGGAACCTGGCAGCTCGACAGGTGCGTCGAGGGTATCAAGGCCGCGACGCTCACAGTCCCAGCCGCGAGGCTCGGCGAGGGTGTCAACGGAGGAGTCTAGTTCCCCTCAACCTCCTCCACCGCCGAAAGGCCTGAAGCGCAGGAGAGTCTCTTCCTTATCGTCGCTATCCGATGGCTCTCCAGCCAAGCCTGTCACCCCCGATCCTCCCCCCACTGCCTCACGTTCTGTTCGGGCGCACCGCAACACTTGGAGTAGTGTTCCGTCTGGCTACTCATCTGACGTCGCTCCTCAAACATCGTCATCCGCACGCGCGGATGATGAAGACGGTACGTCACGACCTCCTTCCGATCGTACGAGAACGCTAAGACGCCTTGCACAGACGAAGAGCCTGCTCAGATTTCTAGCCGTAACCGCCATCGCGCTGGGAGTCTCGTTGCCCCTCCAGTCCTACAACCTCCTCCAATATACCCGCCTCCCTACCCCCCGTATACCCCACGACATCATGATTATCCCTCGTCGGCAAGCAGCCATCTGCACCATCCAATACCCGACGAGCGACATACGCCATTTCCTCAGCTGTCAGACCCTCAGGCGCAGTACTACTTCGACCAGGCGTGGCAGAGTGTCTCGTATTATCTCATGGCATCGGGCGCGTTCCGCCCGCCGCCGCCGCCTGCTCCTAGCTACCCTCCTGGCCTTCCTTTCCCACCTTCACCCTGGCCGCCATACACCCCTAGTCATCGCAGGCACCACACTGTCCCATCCCATGTCCTGGACACACTTTCATCGGAAGCGGGTCCTTCTCGATCTTCGACATACTCTACTCCTACGCGCCAGCCGCACCCGTACCCGTACTCATATGACCCCAGGTTCTCGAGTAGCACCCTTCCACCTTCCTCGCCGATCCCATCCTCCCCACCCAGCTCGTCGCCGATCCTCCGCCCCGCATCGGTAGCGCCCGGTCAGCGTAGCCGATCCAGAGGTCGGCGCGTCTCGTTCAAGCTGGATGCCAACGATCAGCCGGCCCCGCCCACCCCTCCGCGACACCTTGACGGTGAGGAGGCGGAGGAGGAGAGGGACAGTGACGACGAACCTCTGTCAGCGTTGGGGGCCCGGTGGCGTGGCACAAGCGCCTCGGCTTCTACATCAGCGAGGTTGTCCTCGTCTTCGGTTAAGGGGAAGGGGAAAGCTCGGGCCGCACCTTCTGCTCGTCGGGGAGAGGAAGAGGAAGAAGTAGAGCGCGAGGACGAGCCTCCCGGCGGACGGTCTCCGCCGCGGGCTCGTACACCCGGTCCGCCATCGCGGCGTGAGCAGAGCGTCCCGCGCTCGTCAGGGAAGGCCACGTCCTCCACAAAGCAACCGAAATCCTCATCGAGACGCAAGGAGTGAGCTGGGCTGCGACAGAGCGTCTTGTGGGCGCACATGTAAGATGGAAGCGTACGAACGGTTCCGTAATCTTATTAGCTATCTTTGCCGTGTACACGGACACGTTGCTGTCATCGCTGTATCCGTAACATGTACTGTACGTATAGTATGACCTTACTGTGTGTACTTGGCGCAGGAGCTGTATGTCGTCCAGAGGCTGGGAGGTAGGCATTCATTGGCGTCGGGTCAGGATATCCGAGAACGCGTGTGCGGACTGTGACAGCGAAGTCGACACATCGAAGGGACCGTAGCCGGGCGTTATCTGATGCATGCGACCACGAGGCTATCCAGAGGTTATCTTATCAATATTTGGCCGCTCCGGACGGGAGGGATGCGTGGCCGACGGGCGGTGGGATTAGGGCTGATTGCCTTTTTGGGGACTCACCACCGGGCAGGGCTGCAGATAATTTGCTCCGCAAACAGCCGTCAACAGATCCCTGACTCGAGACACCACACTTCCTCCCCTCCACACGTTTCCTGCTCGCACACACCGCTCCCTTTCCGTCGCTTCATCGCCCAGTGCCCCGCCCCACGCCCTAACGACGGACCGACGCCTCCCTCCCGGACCACAACTTGAACAAAGATGGTGCGTGATTGATTTTTCCTGGCTTATTCCGCATGCGAATCATCCATGTTTTAACCGCAGGGTCAAACCCTCTCGATACCGGGTACGCATATATGTTGTTCCACCGCAACCGTAACAGCGTTGACCGACGAGATGTCCGTTGTTTCTCGCAGCCACGGACAAGGGGACGGAACAGGGCGCAAATGACAAGTATCACTTTGGTGTATCCGAGATGCAGGGCTGGAGAATAAGTAAGCTTCCTTCTCGTGCTTCCTGGCTGCGTGAGGCCCTCCTCGCACCCGTTCCTGTGCTTCGGGTGTGTCGGCTACGGCTACGCCGCGCGTCGAGGGCCTCGTTGTGATTTCGTGCGATCGTATTGACATGCTCGCGTGCAGCCATGGAGGACGCACATACTACCGTCCTGAACCTCGAGGAGGACGCAGCCGATGGGAACACTTTCTTTGCTGTGTATGACGGGCATGGGGGTGCGTGTTCTTCAGTCCAAACAGTTTTCCGCAGCCTCCTTATCGTCGCCCATTCCATCTCCCGCCGGTTGACGCCGCAGGTTCTGCCGTGGCGAAGTATGCAGGCCTTAACTTGCACAAACGTCTCGTCCAGGGTATGGCATACAAGGACAAAGATTATGCTCTCTCCCTCAAGGAAGCTTTCCTCGGCACGGACGCGGACATGCGATCGAGTGCGCATGCCAACCTGCCTTTCACCCTTGCCCCCATATCTGACGCAATCCTGCTTCATTCATCCTGTCAGGTCCTGAATTTTCGAGAGACGCCTCAGGGTGCACTGCGGTGGCTGCACTACTGACAACTGAGAACAAGATCTATGTTGTATGTGGCCTACACTTTTTGCGTTACCAGTATCGATCCGAACTATGGATTTAGGCAAATGCCGGGGACTCGCGTTCCGTGATTGGCATCAAGGGCGAGGCGAAGCAGCTTAGCTTCGACCACAAACCTCAGAACGAGAGTACGTACATGTGCCTTCATTCAACCTTGGCTTCTCCTGACTTTCCGTTTCTAGAGGAGAAAACCCGCATCATCGCCGCTGGCGGGTACATCGAGTACGGTCGCGTGAATGGTTCGTGGATACCTTAGTGCCTCTGTCTCACTTTCAAACGTTTTGAATAGGAAACCTCGCCCTGGCTCGGGCGTTGGGTGATTTCGACTACAAGAAGAACCCCTCCATTGCACCCGAGGCGCAGATCATTACAAGTAATCCCGAAATTATCGAACATCAAATGACGAGCGAGGACGAGTTCCTCATCATTGCGTGCGATGGTATGTTGGCACACAAGTATGGTTACATTGCGTGATTGGACTAACATATATACGTATAGGTATCTGGGACTGCCTCTCGTCCCAGCAGGCCGTGAACGTCGTTAGACTGCTCATCTCGCAAGGGCGTCGTCTTCCCCAAATTTGCGAGGATATATGCGAGCTATGTCTTGCGCCCGATACCACGACTGGTGCAGGCATTGGCTGCGACAATATGACGATCATGATCGTCGCAATTCTACACGGCAAGACGCAAGACGAATGGTATAGCTGGGTTACGGACCGGGTGAAGAACAAGTACGGATACCCGACTCCCGAGACGCTCCCACAACTTTACTCCACGAGCCGCCTCATGTCTTTCAAGGTGAAGCGCGAGGCGTACGAACAACGCCAGCGGGAACGACGCGAACGCGAGGCACGAGAACGCGCCAATGGCGTGACCCCGGTGGCAGAAGCCCCAGCAACGTCGATCTTCGGCGGGTTTGCCAACATCCTTGCGAGTGATGGTTCGCTTATTCTCCATGCAGCATCCGAGGACGAGGATGACAGCGATGACGACGACTTGGACAACCATGGTATCAACGCCCGCTCACTCCTCAGCAGCGCAGGGTTCGGAGGCCCCATCCAGCTTGACGTGACGAAGAGCCTGCGTGAACAGCTGCAAGAACTCGACGACATGGGCACGTTCAGCGAGCACGATGTCGACATGAACGACATCGACGACGAGGAGGCGGGGGAACATGGTGATCATGACCACGATGGTCACGGGGAGACGGAGGGCGAGGGCGGACATGCCAGTGACCCAGAATCCCCAACATACACATATAACGGCGCGTCATCGACGCTTGGCTCGCGAGGTGGAGAGACGCCCCCACCACCACCCACCCCGCCAAATGGGGACGTAACGCCCGTGCAGCTCAAGCACCTCCCCGACGGCGACGCACCGAGCGCGGCGTTGAAGGCGGAGGGCTTCCTGGACTCGAGCGAGAGTCCGCTGAAGGTTTAGGGTGACATTTTGGTTGGTCTGCTACTGCACTGTATTAATGAGCGCATCGGGACCCGATGGCTGTATTCCGTCACGACATCCTACTACTATTTCTCATTTCCCCCCTGTTCCCCTTCCCGTTCAGGTTCACGACCAATCCTACGACCCCACTCCGAATTACTCAATTCTACATACGTCCCACTTCTTCTGTCTGTCTGCGCTAGCGTCGTCTGTTCACTCATCACGGTTCCCCGTAACGTGTTGTACTGCTATCTATTCCCGCCACGCGGCTTCTGTCACGGTCTCTTCTCCTCAATGTTTCTATTGGTATTCTCGGACTCCTCTCTTTGCAATCGGTTCAAGCATCTGTGTACATATGCGTTCCATGGTAGTGCTTTCGACGCTCGACATGTGTGTTTGCAGGGAAGTTTGTGATACTGGGGTGTACACAGTCCTGCTGCACTTTTTCTTACCGTTATCCTGCAAAGTCCTCTCCTGCGCTCTCTCGTACCTTGTTCCACAGATCAAGAGGTGTTGTACCGTTCAGTCAGCACCGGATCATTTCCAGCACTGATCCCCCTCACTCGTGTTCGTATACCCCGCATCCAAAGTTGAATTGAACACTCCTGGAATGACATTGCAACTCTGGCTGTTGTAACCACATAATACAAAAGGCTTCGTTCCTAGCTATTCTTCTCTTCCTCAGACCACCCCGTGGAGGATGACCAACTCTCCTTCACAGAGGGCAAGAATGACGACCTTGTCCTGCACTTGCATCAACCCAACACCCAGGAGCGAGCCTGCAGAACCGCCGCCAATCTTGAGGATCGCCTGCTTCGCCCAGTTTTCCGTCGGAGCGGCCCCGCGGTAGATGTAGACATTTCCGCCGAGGTCCCGCGCCCCGCTCTCGAACGCGAAAACGGCCTCCGACGACACATGGTGGACGAAGCGAGTGTCCCTCTTCGACGCCAGAACGAACGAGAGCACCGAAAACGTCGAGGTGTGCTCCCACAGCGGAGGCTCATCGGGTGAGGCCGCCGCCTTGAGCGTATACGTCACTCCGTCCAGCCCGTTCTTCACAATAAGCGACGTCTCCGCTGCACCAAGGAACGGCGTCGACAGCACCTGCAGCGGCGAGTCGTCCACATATCCACCCTTGCTCCCGTCCACGCCGACCCAGGTCGCGCACGCAGATTTGCCGACGCCCAGGTCGACCTCGTCATCGCGCTCGCCCTCCGCAAGGCTTGGCACACCCGTCCCTAGTCCGAGCCCGCTCGTGTCTTCCCCGCTTTGCATGGATGCGGTATACTTCTCGAGCGCCTCGCGGATGTTGTAGAGCTCGGTCGGGTCGAGCGTCTCCGGCACCTCCACCTCAGTCTCTCCACCCCCGCCACCAGAGGTAGAGAAGACCTGGGGCCAGCGGGTACCCTCGTGCTGCTTGTCGAGGTGGAGCGCGAGGATGCCGTAGCGGCTCTCGGCGGCCCGGTCGAACGTCCAGAGCGATCCCGCAGGGTGTATGCCGTCCCAGAGCGGTTTGAGCGTGAAGCGCGGCACGACGAGCGGCACATCCGCGTCCGAGCCCCCCGCGGCGGGGCTCGAGCCCTCCACGAGA
>VJXU01002214.1:0-16840 GCA_008694245.1 Ganoderma sp. BRIUMSc | reverse complement strand
GTTAAGAGGGTGTCTACTGTATCTGCTTTGCTAGCCGAATCAAGCGCGTGTGCACGATTCCAGGGCGGAGGTTCGTAGCAAAACGCGTAAAATTAGAGAGACAATCGAGAGCAGCAACGAAGTGCATTGCATGTCATCATGAGTGCTACGAAAAAAACCAACCGAGCGGAATCACTATGGACGATGTATGTACAATACGATATGCAGTAAACAGCGATAAATCGGAAGAGTGTCATGAGATAGAGAGGTGAGACGTAGAGAGACAGACAAGGAGGATGGCATTGGTCGTGTGTGGACAGCTGAGCGATGCGCTAGAAGCTGAGGGGGTCATGGCTATAAGGGCGTAACAAAAGGTAATAACATAGAGTCATAAAATGTAGAAGCAGTGGGTAGGGCAACCTAGCGCAGTGAAGAGGGAGAGACCGTGCGAGGAGCGTGGAGAGTAGCAGCAGACGCTATGTTTGGCAACAGCTCCATGACGAGCCTGCGGCTGTTCGGGCCTTTTCACGGGCTTCCTCCTGGTCAGCCTGCGCCGCCCATACAGGCGTTGCGGAGCTTGAGAGCAAGACGCTGTCGCGCCTCTTGATCTCGTTCTCGCGCTCGATCTTGTCCTTTTTCTCGATGATAGCGGCTATAAGGCTGTCGAATAGATGTTGGATACCTGTCAAAGAAATGACCATCGAAATGAGCATCCCTGCAACACCTCCACCCGACGCCGCGCAACAGGCACAATTCAGTTTTCACATACCGAAGTCATCTTTGGCAGACACCTCAAACAGTTCCATGCCTTTTCGGAGGCCCCATTCCTGATCCTCGCCCGTGTCCGCTTCGTCGTCGTCTTCTGGTAGACTATTACTGCTACCATCACCGATCTCGTTCCACCCCCCTGGCCTGTAGGCGAATCGGGAGGGTATTGGTCGTGCTCCGGAGTTTACGGACTGTGATCTGGGTATCAGCAGGTCGCCGCTCTTTGCGCGTGGGCGGGTATAGGCAGAGGTATTGGCACGCTTGATGGCAGTCGACCGTGAGTCGCTGAGAGAGCTGTCGGATTCGGGGGTGGGGGGCTGTGGTTTGGCGGTCGTGGTTGTTAGTGCTGGAACGGAGCGGATGCTGGTGAAAGACGTGAAGCGGGGGCGAATGTAGGAGAACGTAGACGGTGCAGCGGGGGGTGGGGGAGGCGTCGGTGGGCGTGGTGGTGGGAACCATGTGTGCAGGGACAGACGGGCAAGGTCGGATGTAACCTGCCTGAATTGGTGGAGGTCGGCCTTTGCGCCAACGATGTAAATGATCAAGTCGGGAGAGCAATTCTTCTTGAGTTCTGTGGTGATGGTTCCAACGACGACGTGAGATGACTGAATGCCGGGTAGCAAACGCGCGTGTGCGCGCATCAAATGCAATTAGGGCTATTGTGCGCACCTTCAAGCCACCCGCGGATGTCTTCGAAACTGGATGCGTTCGTTATATCGTACAACAGTAAGGCGGCATTCGCGCCGCGGTAGTACATCGGAGCCTAGCCAGACCGGCGTTAGCTTGGGCCACCGTGACCGAACATCGGCGGTGGTCGTGAAGACGGAGGAGGGACGCACCATGCTACGAACCCGTTCCTGGCCCGCCGTATCCCACAACTGAAGCCTGACCTTGGTCCCATCTACGGTCACCTTCTTGGTGACGAAAAACGCGCCGGTGGTGGAGGTGGTGTTCTTGGGATCGAACTTGCCCTGGGTATATCTGTGCAACAGGCTGGTCTTGCCGACGCCTGCGCGAGGTGTCAGCCACAGTGTCCTCGTGCACATTACGGCGACGCATGTGAGGGCATTCAGAAGAAGCGAAGCACGGACCAGTGTTGCCCATGATCACTATCTTCGCATCGACCCCCTGGTCGTATCGGGCCCTGCGGTAGGGATCCATACGTGGATATTCCGCCATCATGGTAACGGGGCGAGGGGCCGCGGTGCGGAGGGGGAGGGGGGCGGCAGGGCGCGAGGGGGGAGGGGAGAGAGGAGGAGGGGGCTAAGGAGCAACCGTTCCTCTATTCAGCCGTTTGCGATGGAGAACCACTCTCCCACGTGCGCCTATCGCCCGGCTGCTCGGTACGGCACAGCGCTCTCCAATCCCACACTGCAGATCGTGTTCTGAGTTGCCGCTGCCCCTTAAGCTCGGTCAAGTCTGCGTTCCCAAACATCCGGTCCGGTTCCATATCGAGATGCCGCAGCCTGGCTGGCACATAGAGGGGCATGCGCGCATACATTTTTGATCGTGGTGAGACAGTAATCGACATAGTGCTATACACCCATAACGCCAAGCAGCAGCCCTCTAGTCCTGCGCCTGCACCGGGAACTCGAAGACAACATCCTTTCCTGTCAGGCGGCGGTACACCGACGAGAAAGAGTCAAGCTTGTACTCCAAGGACGTGGCGTCCTTGGCGTCAAGGAAGCTGTTACAATGTTGTGTGTCAGTTGGCCGCCGAGGGCCTCACGCGCCAAAATCACAGCAACGCTGCAGTACGTACACCTTGAGCAGTTTTGAACCATCGACCGCCACCCGCGTCCTCTTGCCAACAATCTCGGTAGGGAAGACAAGGTCCTCGAGGATCTTGTCGTGAACACTCGTCAGGGTGCGGGAGCGGGGGCGCTTCTGTTGTACGCGAGACGTGCGGGTCGGCTTGCGGAGCATCCGACGTTGAGCAACAAAGACGACGTGACGGTCGGAAAACTTCTTCTCGAGCTCACGGGTCAGCCTACAGATTGCGAATCAGACCATTCAGTTCCTGCCATCTTCCACTTGACGGCGCAAGTAATGCCAGAGGTTTGGTAAGAGAAACTGACCTCTGCTGGACCTTGTGGAAGGCCTTGAGCTGAGGGACGGGAACGAAGATAACGATGGCCTTCTTGCCACCACGGACATCGACCTCGCGCGCAGCCGAGATCTGGAGGGGGCGGAGCTCACCCTTGAGCTCGGGTGCGCTGTTCTCGAGATCGATGATTGCCTGAGCGACGGCGACCTCAGTTTCATCTGGAGGGGTCCTGGGCGCGTTGGCCGTGCGGAAGATCTTGTGCTGAACGGACATCTTGCTGTCTTGAGGATACTGGCAGACGGGACGCAAGGTCTGATTAGCATCCAAACCGCCCATGGCCAATCCATCCCATTCCACCCGCTTCTTCGCTCCCAATCGTCCACCGTATGTTCGACAGCATCCTCCCATTCCAGCCATAACGCGAAATAGCATAATAACACTCACCGATCCTGTTGCCGTCGTCGATAGTGTGTCCGTTGGGTGCCTTGCGGTCGATGTGTTGCGAGCGCTGGGATGGCTGGGCTGGGAAAGTGGCAAACAAGCACAAACTGACCACCCTCCAGCGTCTATGGGCACTCACAAGCTTGTCAAACAAAGTGGACTGGTTGTCGTGCTTTTCGCTTTATGACTGCCACGCGTTCATCACAGGGCCAGCTAGCTGCGACATTAGGCTCGACATAGACATGCATGGAAGATTCACGCGCTACGCTATCTACGAAGAATCCCTGGTTTTCTTGAAGTCCTCTACCCACTTCTGCTCCTCCGCGCCCTTCGGCAACACTACAAACGTCAACGTTCCGTCGCGCATCTCAAGTCCATCCTTGGGCTCTCCATCCTTCGCCTTCGCCGCATTGCAAACGTCACGCAAGCTCATCTTCTTGCCGATCTTGAGCAGCCTCCGTCGCCTCGTCCACCCTAGGACCACCAGATTCCCATTGACGTATTCCCCCTTCTTGTCCCACTCGGGCGGTGGTGCATTCGGAGGGAACATGACGTTAAGGTGCGCCGAAAACGGTGTGTCTTCTTGGAAGTGCGATATTAGATCGGTCGTCGCGTACTGGGGATACATGAACAGGACGGGGAGGATCATTGTATTGCCAGTGGGGTCTTCCGGATCGAAGTGCGGTTCGTACGAGTTCTTCGCCACATTGTCCGGCACAGGCACGTCGATGATATTACGTTCCTATGTTCCGAGCAGCATCGCATCAGAACCGTCATTCAGACATACCTGAAGGTTGTGAGCTCACCCGGTACGCTGCCCGAAGCCTCTCCTGCGTCAACCGCTCTTGCCGAGCCCTCTCCAGGCGCTCCTGTTCCTTGCGATGCTTGGCCTCCTGTAGTCTTGTGGCCTTCACCCGTACTGCTTGTACGGTCTTGTTCTCTTGATCGAATTCAAGGCAACGATCACAAGCGTCCAAGGCTTCGTCGTATCGCTCTAGACCGATAAGGGCCATGGCGGACCGGTAATATGCCTTAGATGACCGCGGATTCGTGTTTATTGCAGTCGAACAATCTCGAAGGACGGAACCGTAGTTTTCTGGCGGTCTACATCAACAATGGGATGCAGATAGAAAAGGCACTTGACGTACGAAGTTCCAGATTACACGCCGCCCGGTTGCACAACAAAGCTTCCAGCAAGGATTTGTCCGTGGGTTTCGCTTCTACACCTTGCGAGTAGAATCCAAGTGCTTCACGATACCGCTTGCCCTTGTAGTAGTCGTTACCCTGCTCCTTGAAGTTTTGAGCGACCTCTAATGCGTTGTCTATCACAAAGTCGTAATAGTCGGGCAAGGATATCTTACCTACCATCCGGGGTACCTTCGTATGCAAGGCTCTGTAACGCTGCTATAGCTGAGTCTTCAATTCCGTCTTCAGGTAACGATCTCATGAAGAGGGGGATGGTGTCGAATGCCGCCAACTTGTCCTCAATAGAGGCGGGTTGGGGTAATGGGAGGTTCTCGGCCGCCATTATTGTTCAGGGCCACCTGGGGATGATTGATAGCTTGACTCTGAGTTAAATCAAGCGAGATATATGGCTTTAGAGTGAATGAGGAGGGTAGACCAGTCAATGCAGAGGCAAGCCACTTACAGTCGCAAACTTCGAGAGTTCTTGGTGCCCGAATCTAATCTAATCTTCTCATGACGTAAGTCACCGTGCGCAAGGCGGCCAGGGCAAGGCTCGAGCTTCCTACCAACTCGCTAGCTCGTCGAGTGCGGCGGCCAACCTATGACTCAAATAGGCGGCTGCTAGTGCCCTCGGAGGTGAGGAGAGAATACTCATATGTCTTCTGTTCTTATTCTATCAACATCGCTGTGGCGTTTGGCTTACTTTAACCGTGACCGCGTGTTCAGCCGTCGTCGACTTGGCCTCGGCGGGAGGTCAGCCTTGTCGTTTACAGTTCTCGTCTTCTGACGATGCAAGCAAGAGGGCTTCGCATCGCCCTCAATGGCACCCAAAGATTCAAGTTCAAGGTGAGTCTGCGTTAGATGTTGGTTCTTGAGAAAACTAAGACAACGTCACCAGAGCCCAGAGTTTGCCATAGATCACCTCGTCATTGGAGGAGGTAAGGCAAAACGTATCCTGAGTACCATGGTCATCCAATGTTCTGATCTGGCCACAGGTGTCATTGGACTTGCCGTTGCACAGCGGCTCGGCCAGAGGTTCCCCAACAAATCGACTTACCTCGTAGAAAGGCACCACCTTCCTGGAGAGGAGACAAGGTCAGTGGTTACAGATCAGGTCACTCATTGACTTACTGATGCCCATTTACGCAGCGCTCGGAATTCTGAAGTTATCCACGCAGGTGGGCGCACAGACTCTCCCTTTCGCCATCAAGGCCGCCGTGTTCACACACTATGGCAGGGCTCTACTATCCTGCAGATTCACTCAAGACCAGACTATGTCTCCGCGGGAGAACGCTGCTCTACGACCGATGCAAGGAACACGACATACCCTTCAAGAAGACCGGGAAACTCGTCGTCGCTCGTGAGGAGCAGAGACCATACATCGAGAGCCTCCATGCCAAGGCGCAGAAACTTCAATGGCCTACGCATTCCGATCCTTCCCTTGTCCAACTGCCGGTGCTACCAACGAGGCTCATAGAAAGCGACGAAGCGCGGGAGCTTGAACCAGATCTCAGCAAAGACATTGTCGCCGCTCTCTGGAGCCCCGAAACCGGCATCGTGGACTCGCATGCATTTATGGAGACTCTGGAAAAAGATATCTTGGATGGGGAAGGCAGCGAAGTCGTCTACTCGACGAGGGCCGTTCGCATCGACCCCAATCGAGATGGACCAGGGTGGATCGTACAACTAGCGACAGGCAATGCGGAGGAGGGGGATGCGCTCCTTGCCCGGACCGTGATCAATTGTGCCGGACTCTCAGCCCCTCTCATCCTCAACGCCATCCTTCCGGAAGATAAACGGATACCCATGTACTTTGCCAAAGGCTCCTATGCCTCGTACCGAGGTCCCGGGATCAAGAACGTATCTCACCTCATATACCCCTGCCCTGCGATGGGCAAAGACAAGCATGCGTTCGCCTCCCTCGGAACGCATCTCACGCTGGACCTGCAGGGAAAGGTCCGGTTTGGGCCAGACCTTGACTGGCTCGTCCCGCCTAATGGTTCCGATGACGCAGACTTCTGGCAGGCGCACCTTGTGCCCGACGAGTCCCGCATGGAGCTCATGTACAGCGCAGTCAAGGAGTACTTGCCGGATGTCGAGTCCGATGGTTTCCAGCCCGATTATTGCGGTATCAGGCCGAAGATTGTAGGGCCCGGGGCGGGTTTCCAGGACTTCGTCTTCCGTCGGGATCACGCCAACGGGAAAGGTGAAGGAGAGCTGATTAGCTTGCTTGGGATAGAGAGCCCTGGGCTGACGTCGAGTCTCGCAATAGCTGAGTACGTAGTTGATGATATGATGGGCGGCGGGCATGCATAGTGAAGAGGAACGATGTACATGCATGACACCACATGGATGGTGACAACCTTTCTCTATGCAGACGATTATCCGCGAGCGGCCGTCTTGGGCTCCCAATGTTCAACTTTCGGACGAGTGGTGTTATAGGACCGGTAAGCACCGCGAGTGCCGGTAAGGTTCTCCACCCATTGCTAGGGCAAGTCATGAGAGGAGGGCGCAGGGGACGTTGGATGGAAGCGAAACGTACCGTCTTCCATGGCGGAGTCAAGTTCTGCACAACGCTATCCTCAGTCGGGGGATCCTTGCGAATGTGATGAATCCATGAATGCCACTCTGGAGGAACCTGAGTGGCATTGTTGTCATGCTGGGTGCAGGATAAAGTAAACTCGGGTAAGTACGGAGACAGGAATGGGAGAACGCACCTGAGCGTAGTCCACCCAACGATGACGGCCTGTTTTCCCACCTCAACACAAACACCCTTCCGTGCAAAGAAATTCAACTCACCAGGGATCTCCTCCTCTGCGTTGTAGTTCTCAAAGTAACGGTTGCCGAATCTACATGAAGTTGGCTGGTCAGCGTTGCAGGAACAATGGGAGATGACAGTAACGTACTGGTCCTTGCCAACAAAACGACCCGACTTCGCGTCTCCAATGTACTGCATCTGCCTCCACCATTCTCGTAGGCCGACTCGGCGGATGGAGCGGATAGTCCGCTGGACGGAGACCATGGTTGCAACTTGTGTCGCGTTGGATGATCACAACCGCGCCGGAAAGGTCGGAGGATGAGATTATGTAAGCATCTCCGTCCGCACCCAGGCGCTTAGCCTGGCAAGCAGCAGCGCTTGCATATATGATACCGCACACGATGAAATCGTGTCTCTGCGTCTGCTTCCCGCGCCGTCTTTTTCTGCATTGTATCGACATTTTTGCAAGGGTCTACGACTTACTGCCCGCAGATGCACTTACCCTTCCTGCCCTGCACCCATACACACGTCTCTAACCGGAACATTTGTCCCTTCCCGTCCTAACCAACGCACGCCGGGGCTTCTGCCGTTGACCGTTCCTATAAGAAGTTCTTTATCTGTGTAATCCTAAAATTGTCAATTTGTCGTGCTTAAGCCTCAGATATCTACAGGTGGTCCCCGATGAATCGTGCAAGAGATAATCTGAACTCTCCTTCCAACTTGAAGTCCACACCACCCACGTAACTTGCGCTCCTGCAGCTGCCCATGGCTGCCCACACTCTGACTGGCACCGCCGACTTCGACGCGAAAGCAGGCAGGCCTTGCCAAACCGCATACACAATTTTCGGAGACCTCAAATCCGGGACGACCCCAGTCGTCGCCATCCACGGCGGGCCAGGATCCACCCACCACTACATCCTGTCGATCGCCGACCTCGCCACCAAATATTCCATCCCCGTCGTGTTTTACGACCAGCTTGGTAACGGGGAGTCGACACATCTGCCTGAGAAATCCGGCGAGGCGGGTTCGTTCTGGACGGAGCAGCTCTTCCTCGACGAGCTCGACAACCTCCTCCGCCATCTTGGCATCCAGCACAACTACTCGCTCATCGGGCATTCCTGGGGAGGCATGCTCGCTGCCCGCCATGCAACGCGCCAGCCCAAGGGTCTGCAACGCCTTGTCATATCGAATAGCCCAGCGTGCATGCGGCTGTTCGTAAGGGCGGCCAACGAGGAACTGATCGCCAACCTGGAGCCGCCTGTGCGGGTATGTACTAGGTTTCGTTCACAAGCTGCTCTTGTCTTATCTCCGTGTTTCGCTTCAGGATGCCCTGATTAAGCACGAAAAAGCGGGTACGACCGATTCGGCGGAGTATCAGGATGCGATGCTGGAGTTCTACAAACGCCATCTATGCCGTCTCTGGCCATGGCCAAAGGAGCTGACCCAAAGCTTCGAGTACATGGAGAAAGACCACACAGTCTACTTCACGATGTGAGCCATTGCGTACCAGAGGTTGCAGCCGCGATGGGACTAACCTTTCTTGTAGGAACGGCCCTTCTGAATTTTATGTGACCGGATTGTTGAAGGATTGGAGTATAGTGGACGAGGCGAACAAGATAGAGGTATCTACCCTGCTGCTCAATGGTGCATATGATGAGGCGGCAGATAGCACCGTCGTCCCATTCTTTAGGGCTATTCCAAGAGTCAAGTGGTACACCTTCGCCGAATCGAGCCACACCCCTCATTGGGAGGAGCGAGAGAAGTATATGAAGCTCGTGTCCGACTTCTTGAAGGCCTAGAGATGTATAGTATCGATACAAGCTATAAAGTAGACACAGACCGATCGATGTGAATCATTCTTGACCGAGGGTCTATCACTCCCGGGTGCCGGTGCTGTACTTGACGAGATCGTCAAAGTCGACAAGCGTGCCACCAAAAATATCGAGGGAACTGAACAAAATGAGATCAAGTGCATCCATCCAGCTCTATAGAAAACATACCTTCCGTAGGTCAGATCTACCGTCCCATTAGACAATCGATCTACTAAAGCCAAGTCGGAGATGCTCTTCGCTCCTCCGGCATATGTTGTTGGTATTGTGACCCACTCTCCAAGTTCTAGACCGACTTATTAACATTTAGATCACACAAGAGTAGAACGGCCTACTTGTGACGAGGTCTTCGTCTATTCCTTGGCACAAGCCTTCGACGTCAGCGGCATGAACCAAAAATTCACTTGAAAGGGGGAAAAATAATTAATGGATAACTGATCAGGGGAGTCCGTGGATACTGCATACCTGCAGTAAACTGAGAGTAAGTCAAGAGAGCCTGGCGGTAGAGGACGCATGAGTCAACCCCGCTAGCGGAAGTACACTGCCCAGCCCCACCTTTTTCTACCTCCATATCAGTGATTGTCTGCCATTTATTCATAGCCACAAACCACTTGTCCCCTCTTCTTCGGCAACTATATGTCAAAGCTATATTGGCCTTCGTCGAGTGAATGTCTATCACGACTCGCGTACCTCACATCCACCATAAGACGGTCCTTCCCAACCGCGGACGAGACGGCCTTCAGCCTTTCCAAAGAAAACGCCGCGTCTGGGAACAAGTACGACGTCACGATGACCTATGAAAGTGAACATGGGAATTAACCGTCGTAACCTCGTTGGCATCGCCACCGCAAAGTACCTTGCTTGCCCCAGCGGCGATCCATTCGGCGGCATTTTCAGAAGAAATCCCTCCGCCAACTTGCAAATGTCCTGCGTCGGATTTAATTTGAATCTATCAGTTATGCTGTCCTGAACGTGGTACCCTGGACCGCCGCACCTGGCCAAGCAGCGAGCGCATCCTTGGCAGCCCGATCGTTGCCTGGGCCAAGTTTGATGACATGCCCGCCTTCGAGGCTATGCCTCTTGTACAGCTCGGCAAAATATGACGAGGGGTGACTACCAAACGTCGCAGTTAGGTTAAGCACAAAGCTGGCCACACCGACCGCCGTGCGTACCTTGCAACAAAATTCGTCTTGAGATGGGTCGGGTCGTCTTCGTTGAGGGTTCCGCCGACGATCTGCTTGACCTCGCCGTTGTGCAGGTCAATACATGGGCGGAAAAGCGATCTACGACGTGCGTTTGGGGGTTGCGCCATGACGTGCGCGTGGGTGGAGGTCGGCTCGAGGAAAGAGCAGGAACGGACGCGCGACGCCACCAAGTCGTGCTGCGCCATCTCGCGCAGATCTTGATCTCCGATCTACAGACCATCCAGCTGCAAGGGCTCTGGATTCTAGAGCTGCAGCTTGCTGCCCATAGGTTCCAGTACGTAACTTTGCATTGACGCGAATGGATGATATTTTACAATGAGATCCGGTCCGTAAGCCCACAGTGATGGTCACTACTCCATGCTACCACTCTCAGGATGAGAGCCGCTCAGTACTCCAACGAGTTCTCGATGATCCTTGTCAGGTGCTCCCTCCCGTCCTCACCAGCGATGTCCCCAATGCCCGGCGCCAAGTCCAACACGCGCCGTTGCGGGATCGTCCCGTCGACGAGCGAGGGCACGTCCGCCTTAGTGTACCCGACCGCCTTGAGCCCCCGGGGCACACCAAGCACGTCGAGGAAGCGCGCGATCGCCTCGAACAGGTGGGCGCCGATTGCGCTGTCAGGAATCGCGTTGATCGAGGGGTCCGTTGCGCTCACGCCCCGGAAGATCGCAAGAGCCTCCCGGTGGCGGTCGGGCGATGAAGGGGCGGTGAACTGGAACACTGCAGGGGCCGGGAGTGCGACGCTGTATCATGGAATCATACATAATGTGATATGGGGCGTGAGCGTGGGCGTGGCGGCGTGAGGCAGCATGTCAGGGAGACAAAACAGTGACTTACGTCACACCATGAGGAATAATGGGATGGTCGACGTTGTAGCCGGCGTACTTGTACTTAGGGCCCTTCTTATTCAGACCAGAAATCTAAACGCAAGAAGTGTCAGCCCATGACGCCGACATATCTAGAGGTGCCACACAGAAAGATGGCACTGACCGGGTAACTAATTCCATGACACAGGTGTACACCGGCGTTGCCGAAGCCGATACCAGCAAAGGAAGCGGCCAACCTATGGTGAAGGAGTTCATATCAGGGGCGCATACAAGCACGGGGATCATTGAAATAGACATACAGCATCTGCGACAGCGACTCGTAGTCGTCAGGGTTCTTCGCGACCCGCGGAAGGTGCTTCACGGTCGTGTTCAGCGCCCACATTGAGAAGATGTCCGCTACCGGGTTGCTCCCTTGATAGGCCGGCCGATACATGGGGTTGCTCGGCCGAGGTGTGCGCTCAGTATAACTGATCCTTATTAGACGCGAAACCCGACGGTACGGATCGAACAACAACTTACGGTATCGCAGTGTAGCTCTCCAGACTGTGGAACAATACATCGAGACCCGCGCTGATGTGGAGCTCTGGAGAACGACTTGTCAAAGGGGTAGCCCGTATGAATCGACAATACTGCTGACCCTTGGAACAAGATCTAGTGTTGAGGGTATCGACGATGCCCAACATAGGCTTCATCGCACGGTTGGCAATACCGGTCTTGAAGGCCATAGAGGTTATATCAAGGATTGCCGTACCCGTAGTCTCCGACCCAGTTCCGGCAGTGGTCGGTACTGTCCGTCTCTGTGAGTGAAGCAACAGCAAATCACAAAATAGGCCAGTGCGAACCTGCAATCAGAGGACGCAGCGTTTCCGTGACAGGAAGGCCTTTGCCAACAGGCGCGTTGATGAAGTCGAACAGGTCCGCATCCTTGTACACCGTGAACCTACGGTCCATGAGGTCAGTGCCGTGGACACAGACTGGTGACATGTAGTATACGTACAAATTGGCGGCCTTGGCCGTGTCCATCACACTTCCACCTCCGACTCTATGTATTGCAAGGTCAGAAACAGGCGGAACGGAGGCTCTGCGGTGCTCACGCGAGGAAATGGCTGCAATCGTGCTGCCTGGCCCAAGCAATTGCATCCCTCCAGCTGGCTTCTGTTGGCTCTGCGACGACACGATCGTAGACCTCGAAGGGCAAGTCTTGTTGTGCCTCCAATGAAGCAATGGCCTAGAGCGCAGTTTACGTTCAATTATGTAAAGCGAGCCTAACACATGCGGGCGCACCATTTTAGCGGGAGGCAGTTTCGCAACGTTAGGGTCAGTGAAAACCGCAACCTGGGCAAGGCCGTCAGCGCCGCGTGGGTATCGTCTTCTTCAAACAGACAGACCTTGCGTGCTTTCATGTTCTTGAAGTCCATGCCGACCTCACGGGTTACGCCTTCGCCGAAGCGGAGATTGGCGGCAGCGACCTACCCCACATTGCACAATTCCAACTAAGTTTCATTCGAAGCTGGCGCCGGGCGGTGTATGAGACACACCTCGAAAGCGTACTCCTTCTCAACAGGCAGGTTCTCCACGGGGGTCGCATACTTTCTCATCTGCTGGAGAGCATGGAAGGGATTGTGCGCGCCGCCAGACCGGCAGCCATGGCAGGGGCATGCGGTGTGCTGAGCCGCATTGATGAGGCGTTTAATGGCGCCCCTGGAGGCTGCAGCAGTCGACATGATATGTGGAGGGCTGAGAGGGCAGGAACGGAAGGCGGAAGAGGAGGAGCTCCCGCCTATATAACCTGAGAGCCGGCAGGCGAGGCATGGGTGTGGGGAAGACGCCTGTGCCGGTCACGAGAAGGCAGGCTGCTCGGTCTTGTGACCGTGCATCTTACGCGCTCCTAACGTCGGTGGGGTTTCAGGGTCAGTAGGGCTTCCAGCAGCATCTCACGAGCTGGGTTGAAGAGGCTCGATGGCATTTTGTTCACCTACGACACGGTCTGTCGTCAGAAGCCCGAGGAGGTCATCGGGACCTCGATGCAGCCACTCCGACCTGTGTGTGGTGTAAGTATTGCCCATACCGAGACGTCTTCGTCTTATGTAACCAACAAGTATAAGCTCGGGGGCCTCCAGTTCTGGACCAGGTTACAGTTGGGACTTGGAAGACACACTGGCGCTCGTCGAGGTCCAGAACTTGGGCCGGCGCGCACTCGCGGACTGTCCGCGCAGCCTGTCCACCCAATCGCGCTGTGTGGGCGTATGGCTTAAGGGGCATGCGCAGTCGGTTGGAAAATCGTTGACGAAACGCAGCGCACGGTTGGTCGTTGATCAGGACGCCGGTAAACGGAGGACTGTCAGAGCGGCGCATCCGACCGATGGGAAAGTGGGGGCACTGCGGCCTTTGATAGAATGCAAACTTATCAAACCTCTTGCCAGCGAATCGTGCCGATTTTCGTGCGGATTGTCACGACGAATGGGGGAAGAAAGAGAGAGGAGCTGGTGTAGTGTGATGAAGTTGAGGAGGGCAGAACTGCGGAGGAGGCCGAGCGCAGGGAAGCGAGGAAGGCGCCGGGGGTGGGCTGGGACGGGGTTCGGCTGGAAATGAACAAGAGCGGGGAGCTCGAGAAGATCATTGCTGCTATCGACAGGCCCTGCCCTCGTCTCCTCTCTCATATACCCCCCCTCGCCGTCCCTCTCCCGGACACACACAGTCCTCACAGACTCGTGCCGTCCTCCTCCTCAGCCCGTCCTGACCCCCAACATTCTCTTCTAGTCGCTCCTTCGGCTCCTTCTCGCATCGGCACTCCGCACTATGAGGCTCTCTGCCTGTGCCCTCGGCCTCCTCCTCTCCGCTCCCCTCTCTCAGGCCGCTAAGCTCTCCTTCACACAACACAAACGACCCAACCACTCTCCACAGAAGCGCTCCGGCAAGACCTCCTTCAGGCGACCCGTCCTTGCCGCTACCTCGTCAACCTCCACTTCCCAGGATGGCGATGTCGACTTGAGGTATGTGGCCTCCTCCCTCCTTCATACTCCCACCAAAACTTAAACACTCCATGCCAGCTCATTTCACGACCTGTTGTATATTGCTAACGTGAGTTCCTTCCCCTCCTGCTCCCCATGCCTCACCTCACTGTCCTTCCAAGGTCACCGTAGGAGGAACCGGTACGTCTCTTGTGCTTTGTCCCTGCTTGACGTTCTCTTCACACACTTCAAGAATACCCCTTGCAACTTGATACTGGATCCTCTGACCTTTGGGTCAAGGGGGCCTCCTCCCCACTCCCCAACACTAATCAAACGGTGCGTCACATTGGGGGATCCATCTTTGTGGCCTCACTGACCTTACTACGCATCCCAGGCCTTGACGCTTAATGTAACAGTGAGTCCCACACCACCCTCTCGATAGCAATGATCCCCTCTGAATAGGTGCTAGTACGGCATCGGCTCAACATATGGCCACATATCTTACACCTCCGTCGAATTTGCCGGGTGAGTGACTTGTAACGACTCCCCCCACCATGTCCTCAATACATGTCCTTTCAGTATCACCGTACCCAAACAAGCCTTCATTGATGCATCTCAGGCCAACAACCCCATCCTGTCCTATGGTGTCAGCGGCATTGTTGGCCTCGGCTTCACCAAGCTGTCCAGTGTCGACAACCAGCTCAACAAATCTGGCCAGTCGGATGGCAAGGCCCTGCTCTATAACCTCTTCACGGACAACCCTTCGGAGCCAAACTTCATCGCCTTCGCATTGCAAAGAGCCACTGTGGCTGGTGGGGATGTTGAGGGCTCGTTCACAATCGGTACGGGGCGCTGAGCATAACTCTACGCATGTAGCTGACCTGGTTTTATTCAGGCGAGTATGACGATGATTATAAGGACGTCGTGAACAGCCCAAGGATCTCCACGTACCCGGAATCTGACCCCACTCGCTGGACGATGCTCCTCGACGCTATCCTCCTGGGCAATAACGATACCGTCATTCCTCTATCGTCGTCTGTTTCCGGTGCACCGTCAGGCAAGGCCGTTGTGATGCTCGACAGTGGGACGTCATACACGTCAGTCGATCCGTGCTTGCTACACGAGATTCAACCGGTATATTGACATCATCTCGCTTAGCTATGCCCCGAAGTCTGTGTGTGACGCGATTTATGGTGACATTCAAGGCGCGACGTACAGTTCGGCTCTTGGTCAATGGATCATCCCTTGCGATGCAGAAGTGGATGTCGCCCTCCAGTTCGGGTGAGTGTGATTAATGGTGTTTCGATTATGTAAAATGTCGACCAGGAGTGTACTTATCGCCGGTTCCTTCTAGCTCCTCTGTATATCCTCTCCATCCTTTGGATGTCACGCCGACCAATGTCAACGACGACACGATGTGTGTTGGCTCTTTCCTCCCGCAAACAGTGTCTGTTGGGGCGGACCAATTGTGAGCACCTTGACCTTGCGTTCATGACGGCGGCCGAGCTAACGCACTGCATATGGTCCACAGCGACTGGCTTATCGGTGACAACGTGATGCGATCGCTGTACACCGTTTACGACTTTGGTGACTTCGACAGCTCTGGCCAGATGGGCGACCCTTTCCTCCAGCTCCTCTCCCTCGTCGATCCGAACAACGCCTCAGCCGAGTTCCACAAGGTTCGCGGTGGTTCCGCGTCCACCAACATCGTCTACAAGGCACAGGCCGTCTCCCAGACCGGCGCCGCCGCATCAGGTGGCTCGGCGACCGTTTCGGTTTCGACCGATTTCGTCGACACGCTCACGAAGCTCCAGACGTATATCCCCGCGATCCTCGGCATCATGGCACTCAATGCCCTCGTGCTCCTTGTGCTCGCCATCGCTGGCATCGTGTACATGTGTCGCCGCCGCACCAGGGCACGCGCACGGAAGACCCCTGGGCGCAGCACACCCATGCCGCTCACGCGCCCGTCGTCGTACATCCCGCACCAAGAGCCGGGCCCTGACGCTCTTGGGGCGTACCAGCCCGTGTCGATGGCGCTGACGGAGGACACGTTTGTACCCCCTAGCCCGGCGTTCTCAAAGCCGGGCTTCGATAGCGTCGTGAGAGCAGGGGACCGGCCGAAGTCGGTTGCATGAGCTCCGGGGGTTGTATGTGTCGTTTGGCGGACTATTGTTATGTTTTTGCTCCCGTATCGCTGGCTTGAAAAGGGGCGTAGGGAGGGTGTTATGTCGCTCACGCATGCACGCACGCACACATATGCTTTACGTCTTCGACCTTTGTGCTTGTCCGTACCTCGCTCTTAGACTGCACATGCTTCCTTGCGTCCGCTTGCTTTTACCCTCCCATATCCGCATCATGTTGTGCTCTTCTGTCGATGAGAAACGGACCTCCTTGTTAGTAGTATATCGTCGTGGCGTGGCTTGGTTGCCTCGCATGCTTGGGATGGACTAGTAGAGTTTTGGATATTGCGTTCCATGCTGTCGCTTCTTAGGTGTGCCTCTTACTGGCACCCATTGTACACAGTTACAAAACCGCTCTTTTGCTCCTCACCTCGTCAGCGTGCACACCATGAAGCATCGAATGCCTATAGCGTGAATATTCCAGGTCCAGATTAAGAAGATGAATACAAGGAAATTAGAAAGATCTACTATGAGTCTTCTGCTCTCTAGATATCCGGTCCCAACCCACCGCATCGTCCATCTTCGACAAGCTCTCCTCGCTCGCCCACAGCTGTTCCTCCAGTGCCGGCGTCGTGCCCGGGCGGTGGTGCCGGTGCTCGATGAGGAAGCGCCGCGCCGCGGAGCGGATCGCGACAAAGTTGCGTGCCTCGGGTTCGAGGGGCGGGCT
>VJXU01002212.1:0-14410 GCA_008694245.1 Ganoderma sp. BRIUMSc | reverse complement strand
GAGAACCGCCATGTGAACGGCATTGTGATTCGCCCGTCGCTGCTGTACGGCCGCGGGGGCTCATTGCTCTCGCCGCTGTTTCGGAGAGCTCACGAAGGACGGGTGACGTGGCATGGGGAGCCTGGGGGACGACTGGCGGTGGTGCACTGCGACGACCTGGCGGAGGTGTACGTGCTGGCGGCGGAGCGGGCGGCGCTCGCGGGGGGACGAATGTTCGACGCATCGAACGACGTGAACGAGAGCACGGACGCGTTCTTGCAGCGGCTCCCCCAGGGGTCGGGGGGTCGGGGGCACAGGGGCCGCACGAGTACCTCGAGCCAACGAATCGTGAGTAAAGTCCACTCTGACGCGCCTGGCGTGACCAGACACTTTCGACGGTGGGACTGATAGACTGCTGTGCTGGACAGTGTTGGAGGCCACGTTGAACACGACAACGATACTGCGACCATACCTCGCTCGTGCTCTTCTGGGATGGCGTCCGCGCAAGGCTGGCTTGATTGACCACCTAGATATTTACTACAACGCATGGAAGGCGAGTGAGGGTCTCCTGTGATAGGGTCACAATACACATGGATTTCCACGAGGGCACCTGCCGTGCCCCACGGCTACACACGGCGGTTAGGTGAAAGATGCAAGGGCGCAGGTGGGGAAGTCGACCGTCCGACGTCCGCTGGGTGGTATGTTGATCGCTACAAAGGACATCGATGTTCCAGCTAAAGCAAGACCCCACGGTCAAAGCTGTGAAGCATAAAGACTGCATGCTGAATCGAGATACAAACACATCTCCATTGGCAATAGCGGAGCACTCGCTTACACAGGGTCACCTCTTGGCAAACAGTGTCGCGGTCGAACCACTACAACAAGCCCGCTAACGAGTTCTTCATCGATGCCCGCCAGCCCGCTGGCCGCTGAAGCTCGGGAAGTTCAGCGAGCCGGAGCGTCGCCTCGGTGAGCACCATCGTCGCCTTGTTCATGCTGGCGTTCATCGCGGCGTGTATGTCCCCGTGGTGCGTGCGCAAGAACTCGCTGTCCCCTCGCGCGATCGCGTCCTTGTAGAACCGCGTGACCGCGCCCTGGTCGAACGCCAGGCGCAGGTGCTTCACATCGGACTCCGGCGACGGCGGGGCGGAGGTCGAGCAGAGCTTGTATGCTGGGGGGAGCGTGGCGGCGAGCGCGGCCGCGGGCAGGTTGCTGTTCCAGACCATGAAGGGGATCACGACGTGGTCGAGGAGGCGGAAGGCTTGCCAGTCCCGGTTGATGTTCTTCCCGTCCCCGGTGCGGAATTGGAGCGACATGACGGCATAGTCTCCCCTGGAGAGGGCGACGATGGCCTGAGACGCGTCTTCCACTACTGATGGGTGCGGGGGGAGGTCGACCTGGATTGAGGCGTCAGGTCCTGGTCAGGTCAGTTCTTTTATGAGATTACTGATGGCTCACCGCGTCGCCATTTACGTGAGCTACGTGCACCCGGAGCTCGTTGTCCCAAGGATCTCTAGCAACTCCGATCGCGACATGCTTCTTCCTATCAGGAAGGCGGCGTCGATCCATGACCTTATTCAAACACGCAAACTCGAAGGACTGACCCGTTCCGAGTGAACGTCGTGATATCATCATCCGTCATCCGTCCGCGGAGCGCGTCCTTGGTCCCCGACGGCTTGGTGACGACTTGCGCGCGTCCCCCAAAGAACAAGACCGGAACGTTGTCCTTGCGCCGATTCTGGACGAGGACGTGGAGAGTGGTGAGGTTCTGCTTGGCAGCTGGCGCGAGCTTCCTCGGCTCGTTCAGCATTCGTTCCACGCGCGCCACGTATCGCGGGTCGCTCTTCTTGATGTCTGGAACGAGCGTCCGGGAAAGCTGGCCCATACTACAGTAACATAGTGCCGCAAAGAAAATATGTGCACAATCGCGTCAGTCTTCTCAACAGATCCGGGGATTATGTCCGGCCTCACGCACTCGCAGTCGATCTTGTTCCCCGTGCTGATCCAACATCCGATCCCATCTTGGTGGGCATGCGCGAAGATGGGGGAGTGCGGGTACGTCTCGTCGCCGATGAGGTGCGTGCGGAATGCGCGCGTCCGCGGCGGATGCACGAACTCCGCGCAGTCTCGCCGGTGGCTGCCCTTATAGTCCGCGCGTTGGCACTCCTCGTCGCAGTAGCGCGCCGCTCTTGAAGACCCCACAATCGCATCAGGTAAAGGTTTGCCATCATCGGTCAGGATAAGCGAGGCACTCACTTGCAACGCGGGCAGCTCTGGAGGTTGACTCGGCTCTCTCGCTTGCAGAAGGTGCAGGTCCTGCTCGTGACGCGCTTGTCGTCGTTGATTTGCATTTCCTCGCGCTCCGCAACGGCGGAGAAGGCGATGAGATTGGTGTCGCAATACGACATGAAGTCGCGGGCAATCTGGATCGACTCTGGGTCGACAGCGTCGGGCGAGCGCGGTGGCATGTTCGAAGGTCGTGGGAGGATATGAAGCAGGCAGGATGTAGGCAAAAGGCCTTGTAGGGTGGGTATATAGCAGTGGCACACCAGTACTTCGAACTGGAAGCGACCTGGACGAAGCGACGGTCACGATTGCGATCCTACGCAGTCACGCCATCGGTTCGTCACACCAGGTCACATTATTGTCATGCACCCTCCTCCTCGCAGACTTCTCCTCCTTTGCAGGTTCCAGCCAACTAACTTGAGTTTATGCGTGCAACTGACGCGGCAATGAAACATAGGGATCACGATAAAGGTGATCGGAAACGGTCTTCGTAGCCTCCTCCCGTCAGGACAGGTACAAGTACAACTTGTTACATTGATGATACAACCTCGATTTCAGCTTCTCCTCAAGAGATCAAGCACGAACCTCTACAGTCCCCCCCATCCCAGTTACCGCCCCCGCGCGCCGAGCTTGTCTGCGATGTCGCCCATACCCATATCCCGCAGGCGCTGCGTGAGCATGTCCATCCCGCCCGCCTCCGCGACCTGGCCGAGCAGCATCTCGCCCATCATCTCCATCATCTGCTCCCCGCTCCGCACCATGTCTGCCCGCGCGTCCCCAAAGTGTGCGCGGATGTACGCCTCCTCGCCCCGCTCGATGAAGTCTGCGTAGTGCGCCCGCACTGCGCGCTGGTCAAATGCCGCTCTCAGCGCCTTCCCCGGTCCGTCCGCTGAGGCGGAGGCAGGAGCCTGGGCGAGCGGGAGGGGGGCCAGGGACGCGGGCGGGGCGGTACCGTCCCAGACGGCGTACGGGATGCGGATAGTCTCGCAGAGGCCGAGGCCTTCCCAGTCCTTGGAGATGCGGTCGCCATCGCCGACGCGGAACTGGAGGTGGAGGATCACATGCTCCCCATGGTTGAGCGCGATTATGCCGCCTTTCGCGTCCTTGACTGCAGGTGGAAGCTGAGAGGGCTGCTGGTGTTTGACCTGGTCGCGGAATGGTATCGATTCAACCCCGGGCCTGTGGCGCATCAAGACTCACCTCTTGACCGTTAACGTAGGCAATCTCAAGTCGCGGGGTCTTGTCCCATGGATCGATGGCTACACCCGCAGCGGCGTACTCGAGGCTGTTTTGAGCAAAGCCAAGAGTGTCTGAGAATCATCGCAGACGATGGTTAAAATTCATGTAGACATACCGATCGCGGGTATACTTCACGAGATTGTCGCCCTCCGCTGTCCCATTCATCATCGCCGAGAACGTTGAGGGATAGCACACGATCTGCGCGCGGGATCCGAACACTAAAATGGGGTTCTTCTCCTTGCGGCGGTTCTGCACGAGGACGGAGAGGGTGAGGAGGCTGTGTGCGGCCGCCTTGTACCTGCCGATGAGATCCCGTCCATCTTCGGTGCTGCTCTCCATTATCTGGTACTGCCGGTTTTCGAAAGACTTCTCGCCATGCCCGGCGGGGCTGACCATCTCGGTCAGAACTTGCAGGCTAGGGTATTGCCAGGATGGGGTGGGATGGATCAGTCAGCGGAGGCGAGTGGGGTAAGTGGAAGGACTGTCACGTACTCGCAATCGATACGCCCCGCGATGCTGACCCAGCACCCGACGCCGTCTTCGTGGGTGTGGGCGAAGACGGGCTGTTGAGCGAAGCGCTCTCCAGGAACTGGGGTCGTGAGGAATGCGCTTGTCGTAGGGGGGTGGGCGAAGTTTGCACACTCGCGCTTGTGGCGGGCCTTGAAGTCAGCAAGTTGGCAGCTTTGGTCGCAGTATCGCGCGGCCCTGGAAAGATAGATGCGCCACTGAGCGTCGAAGTCATAGATCAAGGGCTGGGAAGGCGTACTTGCAGCGAGAGCAGGTCCTGAGGGCATCGCCACCGTTTTTGCCGCAGTGGGAGCACCTGCTCTGTTGGAGTCGCTCTGCTTCCTTGGACTTGTTGAGCCTGTCTTCGATGCTCTTGAGGCCTGCTTGACTGGAAGACTCGAATGTACCGAGGGGGCTGGACGGGTGGATGTTCCGGCGCCTGCTTCTGCCTGAGTTTTCCATCGTGGTACGAGTCGAGGAGCAGGACCGAAACTCTGTCCTAAGATAGCTCGACGGAGGCCAACTGCAGCAGAAGCAGGCCAGATCGAGGGGCAGATCCTAGTCGCGGGCAAGACCGAATGTGACGATACGTGACACTCCGCGTCCGCCCGGGTGCACGTGTCCGTGACTCTTCGTGAGGGTGACCGGACCGGAGCTCTGGTGCTGGTGACTTTGGCCGCGTCCGTGTCTTCCATCCCATGACCATTCACAAACTTTTCCCCGCAGATCTCCTGCAAAATGTGTTGCTCGGGCTGTCTTTTTCTTCTTATGATCGCGGTCCGGCCCAGCCTAGCGACTCTCAACCCCGCTCTCAAAAGCACCCAACTGCCGTGCCCAACCTGCAGTGAGCACCCCATCCACCAACACCCTGTCCCTCTTTCCATCCACTCAAAATGTCGTTCGCCTCCCCCGTCAAGGCATCCTTGAATCGCATCGCCTTCATCACTGGCGGAGCACAAGGCATCGGCCGTGCCATCGCGACTCGCCTCGCCCGCGACGGCTTCGATATCGCCATCGCCGATATCCCCCAGGCGCAATCCAAGGTCGACGGTGTCATTGAAGAGATTAAATCGTACGGCCGCCAGGCGATCAGCCTTCACGCTGGTAAGTTCCTTGTCGGCATTAATCCAGGACTCTTCCCTCGCTAACCCTGATGCACGGGATGTAGATGTCAGGGAACCCACTCAGATCGAGTCTGCCATCGCACAGACCGTCGAACAGCTCGGACCCCGGCTGTTCGTGAGCGTTGCTAACGCCGGCGTGACTCAAGTACGGCCCCTACTTGAGTGCACACCCGAGTAACTATCATCTGAACTCTGTGATCAGATCTTCTGATTTGACTCATTCCATGTTTTGTGCGTAGGTTCATCGAGAATGAAGTACGCATCAACCTCCTCGGCCTCATGAACACCCACATCTTCGCCGCGAAGCAGATGGTCAAGCAAGGTTTGGGCGGACGCATTATCGGCGCAGGCTCCATAGCATCCTACCGTACCGCTGAGAACCTTGGTCCTTATGGCGGCACTAAGTTTGCAGTGCGCGGCTTTACGGAGGTGGCCGCGAAGGAGTGGGCCCAGTACGGCATTCGCGTTAACGGTGCGTCATTTTCCATTTTGGCGGCACACCACGACGTGATTGCTTACCGGCGTCCTCAGCGTATGGCCCTGGTATTGTCGACACGCCGATGTGGGACCACATCGACCGGGAGCTGGCAAAGATTGCAAGTTACTTTTTTTTCATGCAATGGAACAACGGTCTGACGACTTTTTGTAGGAGGGCATCTCTGTTGGAGAAGCTAAGGCCGTCCGAGTGAAACAGAGCATCAAGCTGGGCCGCATTCAAGAGCCCGAAGACGTCGCAAAGCTCGTTTCCTTCCTGGTCTCTGACGAAGCCGAATACATCACCGGCCAGACAATCAAGAGCTGCGGTGGCGCCTCTCTATAGTGAATTGAAGACCGGGACGATAGAGGTTTGCGGGTCTACGCAATGTTTCCGAGGCTGGACAGGAGCGAGGCCGGCGTGCCTGCGCTTGGATTTGTGGTTCCTGAATCAGGCCGCTTGAGTCTTTGTGATGGGTACGCGAGATGTGGATGGATTTTCCCTTGTACGCTGTAAGTATAACATTGGTTTCTGTCAGGTCCCGTCGAACGTTTTCCTTCTGCAGCTCCACATTCAACCTGCAAGGTAAGGGCATTTCCAGGTCTTCAATCCGGGCCTCGGGGCCCCACAACCCGCTTGAACTTTACGACCTACGACCGGGGCTTCCAAGGGCCAATAGATAATCTCCCGTCTATCACCCGTTATCTGGTTATCTGGCGTGCAACCAAATTTCCTATCGAGCGCGCGCCTTTTCCCAAGCATTTGTATGCATCGGTCTGGCACCCTGCTATCCGTTTTAGCTGCTGTTTTCCCTCATGACCCTGGTCTCCGTACGATAACGATTGGCATGTTATGTCCGTTGTATTTGGTATATAGGCGATACGACGGGGTCCCTTCTATGGGCGGACTCTTCTGACCAGATCCGTGCTTTCCTTCCTCCACAACTCCGAGTCCCCGCCTGTCCCCGCTCTGAGGCAAGAGGATCGGACAGACGCCATGTCGTCCTTTGGAGAGAAGTTATCCGCGTATACCCACGCGGAGGCATGGGTCCTCGAGCCGGAGCCGTCGACGTTCGCCCCGGATAGCAGATGGTCTAACAAGGATATGGACCCGGTCCCGCCGAAGGAGGTGAGTACTCATTGTTTAGAATCCCAGCGCCATGCAGGAATTCACTCAGGCTCGGCATACCTTGTCGTTGGGCAGAGAACTTGGACGACGACCAACTACATCGCGTATTGGATATCGGATGCGTTCACCGTCGCGGTGTGGGAGCTCGCGTCTAGCATGCTTGCTATTGGGCTTTCATGGTACGCACATGTTTTTTCCCCTGCTGCTTGGTGTCAACCTCTTCTCTTCCCTGTTGTATGCGTATTATTCAACTTGAATCTCCGTCTTGCATCCAGGCGCCAAGCTCTGCCTGCAATCGCAGTGGGGCAAATCATCATCTCGGTCGTGATGGTGCTGAACGGGACAGTCGGCGCGCGACTACATGTCGGCTTCCCGGTCCTCAACCGCTCGTCATTCGGGTTCTGGTTCAGCTACTTCAGCGTCATCTCGCGTTGTGTCCTGGCGATGTTTTGGTTTGGGGTGCAGACGTACACCGGGTCCGAATGTGTGTACCAAATGCTGAAGGCCATCTGGCCGTCCCTGGCGCGCATGCATAATGCACTCTCCCCGGGTGCGAATATCACAACTTCAGGTCCGTTTTGCTGCAGGTGGAACGACGGCGCTCTTGGAGCTGATGGACTTGCGCCTCTGCAGGAATGATGTGCTACTTCCTTTTCTGGCTCGTCCAGTTCCCCTTCATGCTCGTCCCTCCGCAGAAGATCCGCTGGCTCTTCATGATCAAGGCCTTTGTGGTCCCACCTGCGTGGCTCGCGATGCTCATATGGTCCTTCGTCAAAGTACCGTCGAAGGAAGGCTTGTTCACTCAGCACAGCGCGCTCTCGGGAAGCGCGTTATCGTACGCGTGGCTGAGCGCGCTGAACAGCGCATTGGGTATCTACGGTACTCTCGCGGTCAACATCCCCGACTTCACGGTAGGCGGCTCTCGCACTGTGGCCGGTGTCCTGCGCTGTTCTGACTGTCGCAATCGCAGCGCTATGCCAAGAACGAACAAGCCCAGCGCGTCCAGCTATTCATCATCCCCATCGTCTTCACTCTCGTCGGCTTCATGGGCATCGCCGTGACCTCGGCGGGTATCACGCTGTACGGCGACGTTTTCTGGGACCCGCTCCGCTTGATCGACAACTGGGACAACCGCGCCGCCGCATTCTTTGCATCCTTCTCTTTCGTGCTCGCCACCCTCGGCACGAACATCTCTGCGAACTCGCTATCCGCTGCAAACGACATGACCGTGCTGTTCCCGCGGTACATCAACATCCGCCGCGGGCAGGTCATCTGCGCATTCCTTGGAGGGTGGGCATTGTGCCCCTGGGAGATCCTGGCGAGCGCGCAGGGTTTCCTGTCATTTATGAACGGATACACGGTGTTCTTGGGGCCGATCGCGGGGATCATGGTTGCAGACGTGAGTATATGCGTCATACATGTGTCCCAGTTCGAGATGTTTACTGACGATGAATGCAGTATTGGATCGTCCATAAGGGCAAGGTCGACGTGCCTTCGATGTACCGGCCACACGGACGGTACAGGTATACGTACGGATTTGTGAATATTCTGTCCTTCTGGGGATTTCTGGTGACTAACGGTAAGAAAATTTTCGTATGCTAGAACTGGAGAGCTGTTGTTGCCATCTTGCTCTCCGTCCCTCCCAACATGCCTGGTCTCATCGCCTCAATTAATACCAACATCAACGTCGGCGGGGCAATCAAGATATTCGATTTCGCCTGGTTGTTCGGCGTAAGTCCTAGGATTTCCTGCTGTCAGGGTCAGCGCACGAGCTCACTGCTTTCATTCGCTTAGTTTTTTGTTGCATCGACTGTGTATTCGACATTGTCCTTGGGATTCCCGGCAAAGGAGACGTACATCCCGGAGGCGATCATTAGTGAAGAGAAGAACGTGGACGAGAGCACGGAGAGCGAGAAGTCGTCACATCATGACGTCATCGAGGGCGATGTCAAGCTCGTGTAGAAGTCTTGGAATTGGTACGTGTCAACGTTTAGGAACTTACCAAATTTGTCGATGTTGATGCTCTGTTCCGTAGTTGTAAAGATATATTGGAACATACATTGGATTGGATGCGGGGTCTTTATCTCGTGACGCGTGGATAATGTCGTGAAAATCATCTACAGGTTCTTACTTGAACGGAAAGAAAAGAATTAAGAGTCTCCCTCAGCCCTCTGTTCCTCAGACTTCAGTATTTTCTCTATGTCGATGCAGCAATTATACAAGACATAGCAAACCAGGAACCCGCCCAGCCCCACCCCACCCACTTTCAGTGCGTCAACGATCGAAAACGCAGGGATCAAGCCACGGATGTGCCCACGTGTGACGCTCACCGCGATGGCAGGAATGAACACGCAAGCAATCTCTTCCAGTTGCTCTACGGTCCACATCATGCCCGCTCCGGTGCCGAAGACGAACATCAGCACTCCGCACCCTCCGGCGACGATGCCGCTGCCGCAGGCACACGCAACCACGACGGATAGGGCCGAGACGTTGGCGTACACCCCGTCGCGCCCTTTTGCGAGCCCGAGGAGGAAGAGGCCGCAGAGCATGTACGCGATGCTGTACAGGAAGACTTTTCGAAAGCATATCCCGAGGGTCCGCCACACGACTGTGGCGATATGCTTGGGGAACCCGTGGAAGAAGTCACAGAGCCGGTTCCACCACGTCTCGCCGGGCTTCAGCTCTTCGGGATCGCTGTGCCTCCTCGGCCGCCACCGTACGCTATGGGGGTCTGACGTCGCCGCCTCAGTGCCATCCTGGAGAACCTCGGCACTGTGCCCGGGGTTCGTCTCGTTGCCCTTTTCCTCGCCAGTAGCCCGAGCCTCGTGTGCTTGCACGCCACTTTCGATATCGACCTGCGTCGACAGGCGAGACGGCGTGCGGACGGAGCGCACCGACGTGGCGACGCGTTGCAGCGGTGCGCGGACATGCGAGGAGATCGTGAACGCGAAGGTGGCGGGGCCGTATATCCTGACTGTGCGCTGGGCACCGTTGATCTCGACGCGGGTTGATGCCATGGGTCGGTGCTTGGTATGGGTTTGTGAAGGGGGAGGATGTGGCGCTTGTTTAGAAATGGGGTCAAACGGTCTGAGGTTTAGGGTGGGAGAGACAGCTTGATCAGTCTCTGCGACACAGGCTTAGCAGGCAAGTTGGTCCTTATGGTCAGAGGGTCCCCGGACGGATATGCGGCAGAAGACTGCAGGAGCCTGAATCCTGACTTAAATACACTGCTGGAGGAGCGCAATCATTACTATTCATCATGTGGGCGTCGCTTTGGCCGTGTCGTGATGACCAGCGGGTCACAGCGAGCCGGAGTAAGTAGATGTGTCCCAGATATGGAGCTTAAAAGCGTGGTATAGCAAATGCTTCACGACATACATCATCAAGAATCCTTCGACGCCTTGACTAATCCTGCCATGGCTGCCATACTAGCGCAAATCCACAGTACCACACTACAGGCGACCACGCCACCCAGACCCACCCCGTTCATCTTCATCGCCTGCTTGGCTGTGAGCTCGATGGTCTGGCCAACAACATGCCCCTTCGTAAGGGCGATCCCTATGGCAGGCGCGAAGAACCCTGCGCCAAAGCCTCCCGAGAGCGCGGTAAAGCCATTGAGGACCATGCCGCCATCGCTGCACATCGACGCGGGCGCGAGCAGGAGCACGAGCGCCACACACGCTGCAGTAATGACGGCCGCGCCACACGCCGTCACCACGACGAGGGGCATGAGAGTGATGTCCGTGTATAGAGTCCCGGAGTCCTTCGCGAGCCCGAGGAGCGTGGCGCCGATGGACGAGAGCAGGAGGCTTGAAGAGAAGGTCACGCAGATGGTGAAGGCGGACACGACGACGACGACGGCGATGAACACCCGGACTAGTGCGGAGAGGACGGAGTGCGATTTGCTGCGGTCCTTGCTTGTGGATGAAGATGCGCTCTCTACAGCCGGGGACATGACGAAGAAGTGAATGGGGTTGCACGAGGTGGTCGATGGCATATTGGAGGAAAGCCTGAACGTGAAGCCGCGAGTAAATACGGTGGCGGTTGGCGACAAAGCGGGGCGATATCGAGCGGAAGGGTGGGGATGGGGATGCGTTCCTCAAAAGATGAGTGCAGGAGGAGAAGAATCACACACTAGAGGTCTGGAGAAGTGATCTCCGTTATATAGCATTTGGACGGACAAACACTGGAAAACCCGAAACATGGTGCAGTGCGTCTCTTGCGCCGTCGCAAGGCTGAATTGCCTAACTGGTAACAATAAATGATTAGGCGGCACAAGTGGCCCACTGGATATCAACAGATATCGATATCTGGGGCAGTTACTACAGCGCCCCGTGGTGACTGGAAATCCGGAAATACCGGTCGTAGCGCGACGCACGGGAGGAATACAATAGCGGGTGCTATTGAAATTCTGCCTCTCTTGCTTTAGCTGAGTGACATCACAAGGCGAGGGTTGCCCAAGGCCAACAACGTGCTAGTCCCCAGCTATTTTGTTGTCGCAATTGACACAAATTTCACGAATTTCGAGCAGTGTACGGGGTCTAAAGGCCTCAGACCGCATGCCTACAGTCGGTGGCTGCACCTATTGAGAGGCTGGAGAATAATTAGTCAATTGGAGCTGCGGGTGGCAACCATACAATACAAGACATGTCTTCCTTCCAAAGTCGGTCGGATGGAGGCAACTCAAACGGATATTCATATATAGAAATTGTGTGCGAACAAGGGCGAGTGCTTGGCCCTGACGGAGTCGGTCGGTCGACGTCCACGGCTCGCGAAACTTGCGCGGCGCCAGCGAGCCACTGGCACAAACTTCACTGCGTCTGGAACAATCGGCAATATGGTGAGTCAAGCGCAGAAGACCTGGCTGTGACGAGACTCACCAGCTATGCTCGAGAGAGCAGAGTGGAGGTGCCTTGGGCGCACTGAGCACCATATAGTACCTGGTCAGTGACTCTGACTTGGCAATACATACCGTGCCATTGTCTCCCAAGGCAGACGATAGATGACCTTTTTGCGTGGGGAGAGGACGGTCATATAACCCGTGCCAGCAGATGCGGCGGGACCCCGGCAAGGCTCGGAAGAAGAGCCCCGATCCCAATCTCGGACCATGCTCAGTGTATTGGCGCCCGACGCCCGTGCAGTGCCACCAACTTGTGGTCGAAGCCTGTGCTACGTGCCAGCGGCGGAACCTTGACAGACACAGCTTGTCTCGATGCCTCTACTAATGGGTTATACTTACATCGACTCTTCTTCCCGTACAAACCTTATTATGGATGGGCACAGCTCACCGCAAAACACGGCTGAACGGTGGCACTTCACCTGGACTCGTGCGTCTGAGTCGCACAGCCTCTTCGAACTTCACTGCCTCACGACTTACTTGTACTTCGAAGGTCTCTGATAACGTACAAACAATACCTTTTTCCTATCAAGGACGACAACCCTGGGCGTTGAAGCATTCCTCATGGTGTGTGCCAGTACGCCGGGCTGTGTAATCGCGCCAGTCGAACTCTTAGGACCGTGCCCCAGTGGCATACACTTATCTCCGGAAAAGGCTACTCGTGACTATCGATGGGTATGACTATATTGACAGTGTAGCCTATACACCGCCTCGATGTGTCCGTTGTGCCACAATTGACTCGCCTCTCAGATATAAAATATGCCCAACCATGAACTTGAACTAGTTCCCTACTCGCTTCTTCGCCTTCGGTCACGGTATTGCGCCTGAGAATGTGAGTGGAGTATGTAGTGGCCCTGTTTTGCTCATTCGCTGACTGCATGTGGACAGCAGATGTCCCAGATGTACTCTGCCGCTCAGCCCTCGTCTTCGTCTCTGGCGTCTGCATCATCGCCAGTAGTCCCGTCGCCCGTCGCGATGCCTCCGACCTCCCACTCCCAATTCACCCCTCATGGACGTGGTGATCCACAACGCACACCAGATACCATACCTTTACCTTCCTACAAGCCACGATACTCCTCAGATGCCTCTCATGACCTCGAAGCGGGCACCAGCCCCAAAGCCACCCGCAAGCCTGAGCAGGCTAGCACCGTGCGCCCACGATATTCTTGCTGCAACTTCCTCGCAGACGCCTGGGCCCTCCTCGTCTCGCTGGCGTTCATCACCCTCGTCTGCACAATCATCATGTTCGTCATCGGCACGATCCTCACCGACATCGGCGCGCATATCCTCCTCTGGGACCACCACCCAGATTTCCTCGTGCTCCTCACCTGGCCGTACACCCTCGCCGCCGTCGCGCTCGGCAGCACCATCTTCGCCGCCGTCTTCGCCTTCATCCTCTTCCTCCTCGGGATGCATCCCCCCAGCTCCAATGTGTTCCTTGACGCACGCCTGAGTCTCATCCTGCCCCCGTGCGTGCTGGGGGGCGCCTTGTCGCTGCCCGTTGGGCTCGCGGCAATCCCTAGGGATGTGCCGCTCACGTGGAAGGATGCACTGAACGCGAGCGCGGCGGGGGTCATCGGGACCTGCGCGTTTGTATTGATCTGTACGCTTGCGCTCCTCGCCGGGGGACTCCTTCTGGGCACGATTTCACAGAGGCCAGTTTCTCGGGATGCAAGGGATGTCAGGAGCAGCGCCACGTCTGCATGTGCTGTATAAAGATTTGGGATTCCATGTATGCACCTATGCTATCTTCGGATTTCTATATTCTGTCTAGATTTTTGATCCGGAGAGTACGAGTAATTATCCATGCAGCGATGTTCCAACTGAAAACGCCCGTAGGGTGTACAGATATCCCTAGCTAATGTAACTATGATACAGGCTATATCTACATATTGGATACACTCCGATGCGCTTGTATCTACCCCATGAACACCTGTCTTCGCCACACCAACACCATATTCATCACTGTGTTAACTGACCTTGGACATGCGATATAGCTTAATCTACTATTAGTCTTGAGGTTTGAAGCTTGTAAGCTGAAGGGCTCGACAGTGTCTGTAGATATACTATCTATGTATTAGTTCCGAACGTTGTGGTACTCTGACGCACCTTGAGAGGATAGATTTCGATGAAGGAAGCCATCTTCAAAATCAGCAGACGTGACCGTATCGAGAGCTGAGGCAGACGGAACATCTTGGGCGCGTTGCGCGTTAAAGTTTACGGAAACAATTTGACTCGGGCATGCGTCGTGGCTTGCGTCTTGCTTGCATCAGTTTGTGATCGTACTCTTGACGCTATCCTAGCCAAAATGATCAGTGCAGACAAAGATTACATCATATCAACAATAAAAACAAGAAGACAAGTCCGGTCATACAAATACAACATTTTTGCACCTCAGTTTCAGCAGACAACTACTGGAGACTCGTATGGGTCCATCGTGATGTCCGGGTTCGGGATGTCGTAGAGCGGGATCGGACACCTCTTGTTCTCGAAGTCTGAAGACGAGCAGCAGGTCAGCGACACCGCCACTAACCCATACCAGCCAACCACGCACCTTGCCGCGGCTCCGCCGCAAAGTCATACACCATGATCTCGGTCGAGCCCTCCTCCCCAACCATGAGCCTCCCAATCGTCTCGTCCCACGCAAACGCCGTCACCTTCGCTCCGAGCCCGCACGGCCCGCCCTCGAACTCGGGGCACCCCGCCCACCGCTCCGCATGCCTTACGACGCCCTCCTCGAGCTTCGGCCCCTCCTCCCACCCGCGGTCGATGACG
>VJXU01002211.1:0-14939 GCA_008694245.1 Ganoderma sp. BRIUMSc | reverse complement strand
AATGTGCACGACCTCCGCTCCTCGCGTCGCGCGCCGCGGATCCCCGGGGTCTCGTCCTACCCCGCCGGTGGCGCCCTCTACCCGGTCATGAGCATGTTCGATCCCTGGCTGTTCGAGCCCGTGTATGACGTTGCGGCTGGGGGCGGGAACGGGTGCCACATTGCGGCCGGCACCGCTCGCCATAGCGTCGTTGCGTTCTGGGACGTGAGGGCGGCCAACCGCGGGTGGAGCGTGCATGCCCCTGGGAACGATTCCTCTCCCGTGTACTCGATCAAGCTTGAGAGCTCTCGGCTCTTTGGAGCGACGCAGTCACGGCCGTTCGTGTTCGATTTCGGGCCGGGGGCGAGGGAAGAGACATACCCTGCGCTGACGCGGCCGATGAAGGAGGACGGGCTCAAGCGCAGGGACAGCAGTGGGGTCGGGTTCTATGTGACGAAATACGGGCATGCACGTCCGCAATAGAGTTCGGGGGTTGGTGCGAGAGAAGGATCAGACATACATACATGTAAAAATATTCTTGGTGGAGTTGTTGGCCAGCTTCTGTGTGTACACGCTACATTCTTGATAGCAATACTGTCACGGTCCTAGACGGACTGTTTTTCTGGCATTCGGAGTGGGTTGGTTTCTGCGGTCTTCTTTGTTCTGGCATCTTAACCCTACTTCACTCCCAGACTGCAGCTTCACATCACTGGTCCTGAATGCATCCACTGGACTTACATTTCCTCTTCAACTACGGGTTGCTGGAGACATTTCATGGACAAAGAGGATAAACATACTTTTCCAAAGAGCCTTGCGAGTCATCGAGCCCCTGTAATCATCTGTGTATTTGCAATCGGAAGGGCCGAGCAAGAAGCACCGGTCCTGGTGTGGCTGGCTACCTATATCGAACTTCCACAACCATTAGGATCGCGCGATCGCGCTGTACTTACCTCAGGCCATTGGATAACCATTACACCTCAGAGTCATAGGACGTCAACCCCAACTCAAAACTGGCCAGTTGACCTGTTCTCCTGGCCACGACGGACCGCACCCCACGCTACGAAGGAATCAACAGTGACAGCACATCGCGCACTCGTGACTGTTTACGACATTATAGACACCACTTTCTTAACTTTCAGAAGTGCTTGGCATCCTGGTTGACGCTGCCTGCCAGCGAAGACGATGAGCCGACATCTTTCCCACCTACTTCCCTCCTATATGAGACTCCACTTGGTGCGTGCTTCCAATAAAACCACCCCCCTGCACCTTCTCTGCAGACCTACCTGCACCGATTCAAAAGCAAGAGATGGCCATCCCCACGGAACCCATTGGATCCTTGCCTAGACCCCAATATCTTCAGGATGCTTTTAGGGCCTACGACGCGGGTACGATTTCGCACGAAGAGCTATTGCGGTTGCAGGACAGGGCTGCGGCCGACTCCGTGCAGCGAATGGAGGAGACTGGTGCTGAGTTCGTGACGGACGGCGAACAGAGGGTAAGTGTTACGTCCTCGAACGCGCCAGCCAATAACTACCAACTAACGCCCGACACTCCGCTGTCCTCCAGGCGTCCTCCTTTGCAACCTATCCCCTCATTGACACCTTGGGTGGCAAGGGACTGGCCCCCAATCTTGTCGCCGATGGCCAGTACTTCGCCATTTTCGACGATGGCCACCACAGGCAGCTGCCCCGACTCGTCAGGGGTCCGCTGAAGTACAACACCTACGCCCACGAATACTACCAGAAGAGCAAGCCTCTCGCGAAGAAGGCTAAGCTGAAGCAGGCCGTCATTTCCCCGAGCATGCTCTACCTGCTATACCCCCTGAATGGTACGCCAACAGCTTTCCGATCGTGATCTGCCGAGGCCGAGGCTAACCAGTCACACGTGTCACATTCCACCGCAGGCAAGGTCGAGGGCTACACCAGGGAAGAATTCGTGAAGGACCTCGTCAACGAGTGCGAGAAGGACATTCGAGGCTGTCTCGAGGCCGGTGCGCCGCGAGTCAGCATCGACTTCACCGAGGGGCGCCTCGCCGCCAAGAAGGACCCGCGCAACCCATGGACGGGTGCGAGTCTGCTGCACACCTTCATCGATCTTATAAATCAGGTTCTGGATCGCTTTGATCTCGAAGAGCGGAAGAACATCGGAATCCACACCTGTCCCGGAGGCGACTGCGACAGCGTCCACAGCAAGGACGTCGACTACCACGAGCTGCTCCCCAGCCTCTTCCAGATCAACGCTGGCTACTTCCTGATCGAATGCGCCGGCGAGACGAACAAAGAGAAGGTGTACAAGGAGATTGGGGAGCATCTGCGGAAGGACGCGATGGGCGTAAGGCAGGTAAGTATTATTCGCACTTTCGATATATTGAGGATATTCCGGATCGGGTTGAGTGACCGAATTTTGTGCGCTTTAGGTCGCGTTCATCGGTGTCGTCAACCCGCTCAACCCCAAGGTCGAGACGCCGGAGGAGATTTGCGAGCAGCTGATCCACGCTTCAAAATTCATACCCGTCGACCAGCTCGGTGCGACGGACGACTGCGGCTTCAGTCCATTCAGCGTGGACGTGAAGCCGAAGCACGGCTCGCCGGACTTTGCGCGAGACGTTGCAATCCAGAAAATCGCGAACCGCGTCAAGGGCGTGCGGTTGGCGAGCGAGAAGTTGGGAGTTTGAGGCCGGGTTGCGCACTCCATAGACTCGGAGCTGTAGATAAAACCAGGAGGCGGACAAGAATTGACAACCGTCATTCGCACCTCATGACGCGTCTGAACTCATCGAGGCTTTTGCCACAGTCCACCACAGAGTGTTCGTATTCGAGCATCTCGTGTGCGCGGGAACGGGCATACTAACCGCACGGGGCGTCCTCCACCTCTGAGGCTTCTGCACGAAGCGATTGCTCCAAGTTATGTATTTTGATGTAGGCGGATCACGACAGAAGAATTACATACTTCAAAGGTTGTGATAGCCATGCTATATAGTCCCTCCCTCCCCCCCGCGATGGCACCCTTGCGCGACCCAGGCTTTGGAGAACTCGGAATCCATGTTGTGTCCGGAGATTCTAGAGGAACGTTTGAGCTCTCAACAACGAAAGTCTCATACATGTGGTCGATTGGTCGATCAGAGCAAGGATAATAGTCGGCCAGCGGGTGCCGGTGGAGGTTGAGGACAAGCGGGTACATCGTAGAAAGCCCGTCATGGCATCAACAGCCGCGGCCTTGCAAAAACAATTCCATTGGCGCTCGCACATTCCGGCCCGGGCTAACGTTCTCGAATCCGTATTAAATATGGACTCGAATATGGACGTATTGTTACAGCTGAGAAAACTCGAAGTCCGGAGCGATAGATATGTATAAGATAGGTTGTGAAGACCTGTCCAGCAATGGTATGCGGTGGGAGAGCCCAGTTCCCGATACTAGTAGTGCTTGAAAGTGCCGCTCGACGCCGAGCTGGACGAGATGCCCAAGTCGATTTTGACCACCTGCTCCTTCTTCCAGAAGCGGAACACTTTTCGCCTCTTCGGAGGGACTGTGAGCTCGCGATCCAGTTCTTTCATCGCCAAGAGCTGGCCCTTCAGGGTCGCAATCTCGACAGCTTGTTCATGTATGCGGTTCGTCGTGTCTGCCTGTAAAATGGCAGGTCAGCGTCGGGAAAGACTGGCTGAACAACGGAAGAGGAGCGAGAAATACCCGTAAAGCCTGCAACTCCTCCTGGTGGCTACGCGCGATCTCCCGGTATCGCGCCAGCTCGTCCTCGAGCTTCGTCCTCACGTTGATCTGGTGAGCGAGCATAGATTCCGTCTCCTGCAGTCTAACACGGAGACTGGTAGCATCGCCCGAAAGCTTGTTGGATCTGAGACCCTTGATTGTCGAGACCAGAGCCCGCTCCCGCGCCACCCACGACTCCTTGACATTCTCGAGAGTGTTAGCGCGAGTCAGAGCGTCGTCCTTTTCTTCAGCAAGCACCGCCATCCTAGACGTCATAGAGGCGATGGCCTCTTTCGCAGCGCCGAGTTGCGCTGATAGGTCAGGGGTGCGTTGGCTGAAGGGTTGGGTGAGGGGCATGCAAGAATCGGATATGAGGGTTTCGGTTCGTTGTTGCCGTTCAACAAAGGAGCACCGGTTGTACAGACTAGGAGCCGAGGTTTCTTTGAGGGTTGAAAAACAGTAGAGCGGCGGCGATAGCAAATGTTACGGTCTACAAAATGTTTGAAGTATATGTGCTAACCCATGCTGAGAAAAGCTCACCTCGATGATCTGGGCACCGACTCAGCCTGCGAGCCCGACCGCGGATGGAGGATGAGAGGTGCAGCTGAATATTAACGCCAAGGCGGGCTGGTACGAGATGGCGGAGACAAGTGAGGCCCCGAGGACGAGGGAGATGGTACCAAACAACAGGCACAAAGAAATAGAGAGAGAAGACGATCGGCGACATGTCGAGAAGTTGGTGTCAATTTGACATCACGGGAGGTATTGGAGTGAATCGGTGTCAATCTATGGCAGAGACTGCTGTATTGAGGGATGTGACGAGGCCATGGGAACCGAGGAAGCAGATAAAGAGCTCTGTTGAAGAAAGACGGATGACAGGGTCGAGAGGCGGCCTGTTGGCTGGTGGTGCCTGCATCCGTTCACTTGCTTCGATCATGAGGATACCCATCGCAAAGGGTTACAAAGTTGCACGAACAGTATAGTTTTTTCTATGTGCGATCCTCGTTCGAGACATTGGGACTTACCTAGGAGACTCAAATATGAGCGACTGCAGGAAGCTCTTGGAAACATCACAAGCGATCATATCAAGCAGCGGGGAGAAGTTTGAGGTAAACGAGCCGACGGAGAGGCCGTGCCTAGCTCCAGGTGTCGCGCGGCGCAGCTGGGGCAGAAGGACCCATTATTGAGCCTCCAACGTTATGCATGACTACGGTGGTGGAGAAGTCCTTGAATGGTCTGGCGAGCTTCGCATAGTTGGTGCGTCCGCGACGAACTATTGTATGTCGGCGATGATCTTTTTCTCCTTCACGGACGGGCACATGTACAGCTCCTCTACGACCTTCCGCATCGTCGCCTCGTCTCTTCTGTGCAGGATACGATTAAGTCCACGACCCAGCAGCCCCATCGCTGTGGCGTTGCTTATCCCAGCTGCTGCCCCTATTACAGTGGTGAATGATTTTCCTCCGTGGAGATATCCTTTGACAGAGCTGAAGCCGAGTCAGTATAGCCAGAAAAAATCGATGAGGTCGTAAAGGCGCGGGACAGGCTCAAGGAGGATAACGCCAAGCCATAGCTGTGAGGATGTTTATGGGAACGGATACCTGCATAGCTGGAGGTTATGCGGGGACAGAGTGGGTGGGCGTCATTGGGAGAGGATCGACTCGAGCTTTGGAGCAGGGAAATCCGGGGTTTAGATCGCCCAAAACAGCAATGCACAGACAGAAAGAGATCTGCCGAGTGAATACTTTCGAGGGGCATATTGACGGAGAGGAGGAGTACGGCGCTATTACAGCACTGATAAGTAACAGCCCTAGCGAGACAGACTCTGGATGGTCATTGTCAAAGGATACTCGAGCTCGTTGCGTCGAAGCAAGTCGTACCTGAGCCTACCAGCCTGCGCCCGACTCTGTTTTCCAGGGGTGCAAATTGGACTATGCGATGAGGTACAAGAAAGGGGAGCAGGGAGGGCAGAAGACGATGGAGGATACGCTAGTCATTGGCCAAGGACTCGAGGTGGCCGCCATCGGCCGGGAATCGCGGGACAACGGTCACGGCCAGGACGACGCGGCGTGACCTATTCCCGTGATTCTGGCCTGTCACGAGTAACACGAGCTGGCTGTGCGAGAAGATTGTGTGCCGCCACCGACGCGTCCGAGTGCGCGCACTGCCTTGGACCTGACTCTGCATAGCTCTTCCTCATAGACGACCACTATCCAGCCCCCATACACATAACAAGCGCATAAGCATTTACTCCGCATTATTCTCTCTATGCCCGTGGACGCTTGCAGAAGGTAAGTGGATCAAACGCATCTAAGCATACCTGGTAACCACCTCTCATCCACCCCTCGCCTTATGCAGGGTGCTGCAGAAAAGCAAGTATAGTCCACTGATGTATCAAGCATTTCCCTGTTTTTCTGATTATTTACGCAGCTTTTGGCCACTCGTCATTCCGGGGACGACAGGAAGAGATCATCGAAGCCGCTGTACTCGGTACTAAACACTGGCACAAAACTCTTGCACCTTAACTGGCTCATGCTTGTCTCTAGGCTCAGATGTCCTTGTCATTGCCCCGACTGGAATGGGCAAGGTCGGCATCCTGGCATCTTAGGAGAACCAGCCTTTGACATTTCTGTGATACAGAGTTTGTGCTTTCAGGTGCCTGCTGTGGCTGCTGAGGTAGGCGACCTCCCATATGCTCCCGTTTGTGTTCACTCAACAAGATACGATCAGAATGGAGTCACAGTCGTTGTTTCACCACTCATAGGTTGGTCCGCAGCTCACCCTCAGCCTGGACTTATTCTGAAACCCTCTTCAGCTCTCATGAAGAATCGTGAGATTACCCAGCACAGAACGTCGCTCCCTACCTGACCGGAAACTCCCAGAGATATCAAAGCTGCGCGACCTTGGTGTCCCTGTTGCCTCTTTAACGTCCGAGGTCTCCTCCAAAGATAGAGCTTATGTGCGCGCATTGTCTTTGCCCGTCGAACCTCCGCTCAGCGGCGTTTGCATAGGTCCTTCAAGATCTCCGTTCCGATAACCCATCCTTCAGGTTGCTTTACGGTGCGTCGTCAGCCGAATTTATACGCGTACATGGACTGGCTGACGTTGCACAGTCAGTCCCGAAAAGTTCTGTACTACGGAGATTCGTCAGGTCGTCGCCGGACTACAGGAAAAGGATGAGCTGAACCGTTTAGTGGTTGACGAGGTCGGTCGTTCCACGCGCATTCTGTCCGTTGGTGCCGTCGCTGATCAATAATCTAATCAAAGGCACACTGTATCTCCGTAAGCTCTGAATGATAACGCCTGCATATATGCTGATTTGAGCCATAGGAATGGGGTCATGACTTCCGAGAAGAGTACAGGCGGTTAGGTTCGTTTCGGGATAAATATCCCAACATTCCGATCATGGCCCTCACAGCAACAGCAACGGATATGTGCGTGATTTCGAGCTCCGGGACACTGTTGGATGCGGTATTGAACGTCTGCAGGGTGCAGGAAGACATCATTCGCAGCTTGAAAATGGCCGCCAACCGCCTTTTCGTTGCGGTCCATCCATTCAACCGTGCGAACTTGTACTACGAGGTGGGTGGGATTCCTGACGCCCTTCAACATACGTGAGGTTCACAAGGGTGGGTGCGCTTCACTAGATTCGATATCAGTCCAACCCAAATCCAACTGCCCATATGATTGACATATACGAGTACATCGAGAACCTGCACCGAAGGAGAGGCCGCGCATCTTCAGGGATCGTGTACTGCCGAACACGTGCTCTCTGTGACGAGCTCGCGGACTTCCTGAGGAAGAAGAGCATCCAGGCGAAGGCTTACCACCGTGGCCTGAGGTGGGTTCGGTCTAGAGCCTCTGATTTTCGGTTTTGGCTGAGCAGATGTCTATGCTCCAGCAATTCAGTCTTAGATAAGACGTTGAAGGAATGGGACGAAGGTGGTACTGGTATTCCTGGCGGTGTGGATGTGGTAAGTATGTCTGTATGCCGAGGAGGACTGCATGCTCATGACGACCGCTAGGTTTGTGCCACCATTGCGTTCGGCATGGGGATTGACAAGGCCGACGTCCGGTACGTCCATCCCCGTAGTGGATCTCGGTGTAAACCGTGCGGCTTACCGCGCCTCAGCTACATCATTCATTTCGATTTGCCGAAGAGTTTTGAAGGTCCGTGGTATAGCACATAATTGCGACCGACGTTATAACGACTCATGCTGGGACAGGGTACTATCAAGAGACTGGTAGGGCAGGTCGAGATGGCCTCGTACGTTGCGTTCCACATTATTTTGGTCACCCAGCCGAGGAGAACCTCACATTTATGTCCTGTCAGCCGGCCAAGTGCATCCTGTTCTATTGTAAGGGGTTTATACTTCTACGTAATTATCGCCGTCTAAAGCCATAGTAGCAAGAGAAGATGCCGCACGAGTGAAGCACTGGGTATCCGACTCCCACTCAAAACGCATCATTCGAGCCGAGTCGGACAACGGGCCGGAACCGAGCCAGAGGGCTTCAGACAGCCTGACCGCTGTAACTCTTGCTCTTTACACATGGTTGGCCCCGATTTGCTTACCATCTTCTCTTCATCAACAGCTGCTCAACTTCGCCGAGAATGTCAACCTATGTCGGCATGTGGTGAGTGCGCGCGGGTATTTGGCGTAAATTCTCAACTGAGATCCCGGCCTTGTGTGCTCAGCTGATTTGTCGGTACTTCGGTGAAAACATCGACTTGCGGGATCCGGAGGTTACAAAGAAATACTGCAATGGGATGTGCGACGTACGTTCAAGCCAGGCGCCGTGCAAAACCCTTTGTCTTGTATAGGCTTTCCTCACAGCATGCGTTCTAGGTCTGCAAATACCCTAATAAAGCGCGCAGCCGAAAGCTGCACCTATCGCCCCAGGAGGAAGTTGACTCACAGCCTTGGCGAGCGGGACCCTGCGTTCAGTTCGACGATGCGGGCGCAAAGGCAGATCGCGACTCTCCTGCTGCAGGAAACGCTATCCGCAGGTTGCCCTCTGGAGGATCCTTCTCGGACTGCTCCAACTCCGGAGCAGGTCCCTCTCGGACGTCGTCGAAACGCGCGGGTGGTTCGGACAGTGCGGCGCGCGACCATTGGTCTGGTCCGGGTCCGTCGAAAAAGGTTAAGACGGCACCGCCGCCTGTCCCCGTTCCTATTTGTGAGTAGAGCGGAGAGCGGCGGGAGCTTTGCCATTTACTGACGAGGTCGGGAATGCAGCTGCGTCGCTGAGACAGGCGATCCGGAAGCCGTTCAAAACGCCATTCCTCAACCCGCATGCAGCGAAGAGCAGTGTCGGGAGCGATGTCTCCAGCGGTGCGGTTCGCATGCAGCCTCCGCCGGCACCACTCCGTCCTCCTCGGCCCAATGTGCCAGCACTCGAAGTCCTGGATGACGATGAGGAGATTCAGTTCATGACGTCCCGGCCGGCAGACAAAGGGAAGGGTAAGGCAAAGGTTGCCGCCAGAGAGGTCATAGAACTTGATGTGGAAAGTTCGGACACGATCTCGCGGCCAGACAGCGAGTTGGATTTGGATTCCGGAGACCTACCAGGCGGGCGAGCATGTTAGTGGCTCTGCTCGTACCCCATGTAGTTACTCACCGGTGGTCTCCCTGCGTAGCCTCGCCCATCACCATTCCCGACACCGACGTGGAGCTCGACGCTGCGTACTCGCAGAAGATCCCGGTACGTTATCGCCACCGCCGATCCACACTGGGCCTCCTTCTCCAATACGGCTGCACTGACCGCGCATATATGCAGGCCGACGTCCGCCAACGCCACTTCACAGCACTCCGAAAGGCCCTTCACAAGGTCCTACCACCCGACTCAAATGCGAGCAGGTCCGGGACGAACGTATGGGCCGCCTCCTGGAGCGGTCTCAAGTTTGGACCCGCAGACACAGAGACGAAGAACGGCGTTCTGTCCTCCGTCGCGCGGGAGCTCGAGTTCGGCGTGCACTCTCTTTGCCGTACGACGGAGGGATACGAGGAGCGCGCCTCGGGGCAGATCAAGGCGGTCGCGATGCTCTCACGCAAGGAGGCTTGGACAGCTATGGCCGATGCCGATTTCGAGGACGCGCGGGAGGTGGCCGACGTCATACGACACATGTGCGAGAGGGTGCGGAAGGGCAAGGGCACGAGGGCGACGTAGCTGTGGAGACCGATCGTAGACAGGGAATGTCATTTTCATGGACTTCCGACGGACGTGAAGCATCGGTTGTTCGATCGTAATGTTGCGGTCCCGCGCCACTAATGAAGCCATGCCACTAGCAGTACTTACTTAGTTCTTATCGTCACCTTATCCTTCATTCAAAGGACATGTTTCCGATCTATTCTCACATGGCGGGGAGCCGAAGCATTGATCGTTCGAGTCGCACAACGAAAGGTGTCATAGACGGCTGCATTCTATTTTGAATGTGTACTGCATGGCAAGCAAAGCCCACATATAAGAGCGACTGTTGAAGGATGCGACTAAAGCATTGGAGTCTAATCTATGGAGTGTACAGCTAGATATACAAGGTATCCGTAGGAGTGCGAGACAGGGCACGAGGTGTGCAAGCATGCAGAGCAAGGAATTACTGAGAAGCGGAATCATCGCGGTGAACAGGCGGTAGCACGGGTCAACAGATGAGAATAAGTATACAGTCGAAGGGGATGAAGCTGTCACCCGCGGGGGCGCAAGTCTCAAAAGACTTCAGCACACCTTCGCGGCGGGCGAGATAGAGAAGCCGAGGCGATCTCCGTCGACGGTAATGCGCACTTGCTGCAACGTGTCGACGATGTAGTGCGCGCCGCAGTTCTCGATCTTCGACCTCTCGTGGCTCGTGCACACCGCGATGACGGTCGCGCCCGAGGCGACGCCCGCGCGGATGCCCGAGGGCGAGTCCTCGAACACGACACACCGCTTCGCATCGTACCCGAGCTCCTTCGCCGCGAGCAAGAACGGGTCGGGCGCGGGCTTGCCAGCCTTGAGACGCTTGTCGTCCGCGGTGATCGTGACCTCGGGAGGCGTGATGCCGACACGGGTCATGCAGCCGTGCGCATATGTGCGTGCACCGGAGGTCGCGACGGCGTACTTGCCCTTGGGGATGGAGTCCATGAGACGCTTCACCCCCGGAAGGATGCGCACGGAGCGGTCGACGGCGGCAGCCTCGACTTGCCACGCCTCGAGACGGTGCTGCTTCTCGAGGTTGGCGCGCCAGTCGTCGACGATTCCCTCATGCTCTTCCTCCATGATCGGGTCCTCGAACGTCGCTGCGTCGCCCTCGGGGATGATGGAGGGCATCGCGAGAAGAGTGGAGACGCGGGAGAGGAAGGACGGGCGGCGGAAGGTGGCGAGCTGAGCGAGGTTGCCAACGAAGGATGGCGTGCGGGAGGATGAGCGGGAGCTGGGGAGGGAGTTGGATGGCGTGAGGGCGGGTGTCGCAGCGCCGGAGGAAGCGGGGGAGGCAGGCTGGGAGCCGGGGCCGTGCTTGTTGTATGCGTCTGCGAAGAAAAGGATGGACTCCTCGAAGGCTTGGACCTCGCTGTCCATCTCGTGGGCCTTAATGTGAGGCTTGAACTGGGCGAGGTTGTCGACAGCGCGCTTGCCGTGAGTGGCAGCGATCACGTATGCTGGGTCCTGGCCGATATCCTGGGCGACCTTTCCCCATGCGGCCTCGACAGCTGCAATGGAGTCGGTGAGGGTGCCGTCCTACAGAGGGAAAATGAAGATGAATATAGAGAGGCATATGTTAGAGGGGAAAGAACAGACCATGTCGAAGAGGACGGCGTCGGCGTAGAAAGTGGTGTCAGACATGATGGAATAGGTCGTGGTAGAGGTGATGTGGACAAGAGGCTTGGTGGTGAGAGAGAGAAAGATGTGTTGTTAGGTTGCTATGAAGCTGGGAGGTGAGGGAGAGTGGCCCTGGGGGTGGGTGTTATATATGGCTTGCATGGCGGGGGGCGCGCGTGACGTCAAGAAAGCGAAGAACAAATTCCGAAAGTTTTCTGGCCGCATTTGGAGGACGCGGGTGGCGGGAGAGAGGAAGTGGGGCCACGTCCACGGTTGCGATACGGAGGGAGCAGGCGCCGCCACTCGGCAGGAAAGGCTGGCGACGGAAGACAAGGCCTGTCCCCCTTCTTTCTTCGCCTCCCGGCTCCTCCTTCCGTTTTGGGAGGCGCGTGGCAGGAACCACACCATCGATCGGCGTTGAGTCCCAAACAGGCAGGTCCGGCTCATACATGGAGGCGTTCGATGGGATCTGTCACTCGTGGAGGCGTAGCCACTTAGCGCCCTCTCCGCTTCCGCTTGCATCCCTCCCAAAACTTCTTCTCCGCCTCGCCGCGTCTGCTTGTGCTCCTTCATTTCACGAGAATCGCCCTTTGGAGCACTTGGGGCCCCCTCACGTACGAGTACGTACAATGCTTCCAACGACTTTGTCCAGATCCCACCGCACTGCCCATGCATGGAGCATAACAGGCGCCCACCATGTGCAGGTTGATAATGCACGCCAACAACGGACCCCAGAAAGCTGACAGAACAGATGGCCATCGCCAAGGACAACATCATTCAACTTATTGAATGTCCACACTTCGCCTGGGACAATGCAATTCAACCCGCACGACCTTCACATACGATCGACGCACTCGGGACCTCCAATAACCTTTGTCCTCTCCCTCCACCTCGGACTTCGACCATTCCGCTTTGCAACTTGTTCTTCAATCTACATTATTACGTCAAGCATATTACTAATGTTTCCACTGGTTATCATTTCCCTTCTCTACGAGCAAGGCTGAAACTGGACCACGCAATTTTATCTATCTTCCGGTGGGGCGCCAGACCCACTTTCGCAACCTCGTAAAACACCTCCGTCATATTCACAATACCCGAGCTCCACATCAGTTCATCGACGCTTCCGTCTCGCTTATCCAGCCACCTTCCTTTTGCGACGAAACTGCTCTGTTTCGCAACATTGTGGCGCCAAGACCCAAACCCCCTCGATATTCAATCACGGCCGTGAACCCCGTTTCTACGCTGAAGACGCAGAAGCCCTATACCGTACCTTTGGGCCTGAAACTTCTCCCATCCAAGGCCTGCCGACGCAAGGCATGACGAAACGCCGCACACTATCAGGAACACCCTTACGTCCCGCCGTGCTCGTCGTGCGTCGGCAGACTCGGACGCATCGCGGGGGGACTGCAAGGCGGCTTCCCCATCCGCTCTCTCACACGCTTCTGTTCGGCATCCCCAGCACCCCTCTTTCTCGCCCGCCCCGATGCTGTCTTATCTGCGCCGCGAGGCTTGAGCGGCACGCTGAGCGTGGGTGCACTCACGCCGATGCCGGTGAGTAAATCTGGTCAAAGGTGCTTCTGCTGTGGCCGAGGGTCCCAATTCTCTCCCCCCAAAACGTCACCATCTTCCTTCAGGGCACTAAGTCCTCCTAGGTTCCTACGCCTCCTCTGAGAAGACCAGTCAAACGCCGTCGTTAGTCGGGGGCCACACACCGGGCGCGGGTGCAAGCGTTAATATGACGCTTCCCTTTGTGCTGGACTGAACACCGTCTTTGCCCGTGCGCACCCCAAATCCGCCGCTCGGGATGAGCGGTGGAGTGCGGGTGGACAGCCATTCTTCTTCGGCTCCACTGGGCGGCTGATATCAATCATCCTCCTTTGGGTGGGGTGTTGCGAAAAGTGTTACTTTTCATGTCGCTTGCAGCTGAATGCCGTGGAGCTGAATAGAAGAGGGCTGTAGCGGGATGAGGAGGATTAGGATGGATGACATAGTAGTCACTGTATGTAACCTTTGACCGCTCGCAACTATCCCGTTTCGCTTCGCTTGAAGATCCCGTTTCCCAGGAGCTGGCAGACGGGGATTCGCCGTTGACATCATAGCATCGGCTTGCAGTACCTTAAAAATTTGGCCATTCATGCTCTACTGCGTCTGCATAAAACCAAGAAATTTTAACTCGAAGCTACCGAAGCCCCAGTCTGGTCCCGACAAGCTTCAAGCACGGAGATTCGCAAGGCATTCAGAGAGGTCGTCCGACGTCATTGTTCCAGCCCGTTCGCCACCTTCCGTGCAGTGGCCAAGACGAGGCCGCAGCCCTGAGCAACATCGACGCATACAAAACACAGTGCGCCCTTGTCTGCTCTTGTACAAGCACAGCAGAAATAGTAGCGTGACTACCGCCGACGGACGCGGTCATGCGGGCGTAACCCCACCTCTTCACGTCCGTATCTCCGAACATACCGCGGCAGGCCTGTCCAAGTGACCCCAGGACGTCGCTCCGGTCCATATTCGCCAGATGCCCATCCTCGGACGAGAGATCCGCATTAGCCCAGGCCAGCCGATCGGAGCCCGAGAGCTTGTGGACACCTATGGGTCCCCTCTCGCTCCGCTCCGTCACAGCGCTACTCGACAACCTCGACCCCCGCTCGGAATCCGGACAGGCAGTCCGAACGTCCCTGGGTCTGTCGAGCGTCCGTCGTCGACAGATCCTCACCGGCGACCAGCCAGCCTGGGTCACCGGTGCGGGCTTCCGGCATTCAATGTTGAGGAGCGTGCGTCGCTGGCATTTGTTCGCCCGCGGCACGTCAATGTGGCCCCACCGCCAGTGCTTCGCATGATCGGGCTTTCCGCATCCAGTAAGCCTGTCTGCCTTCCCATGACGTTGAAGCCCTTCCCGGTCAGTGTGGTTCGCACCGAACGACACCGTGGGCGCGCACGTACACGTAACAACGCTGCATTGCCAAGTGCGATGCGAGCGACAAGCTACCGACATCCGTGCCGTACCTATCACTGTCATGTCCGTAAAGCACCGTGACCATGAAGCGGCACGACGACATCCTCCATGTCGTCATCGTCGTCGCTGCTCTCCCCGGCGAGTTCGTCCACGTCGGTCTGAGCGGCACTCGCGTTCGCGGTAGCGGTGGCAGGCGTCCTTGGCTCGAACACCTCCGGGAACGCATTGATGTCCAAGACCAAGTGGGCACCAGAGAAAGCCGCTATTGGTGGAGGCGGCACCTCCACAGTCTTCCTGGGAGTAGGTTCAGGTGCCGGCGCGGGTTGTGGAATAGGCACAGGGTGCGAAGGTTCAGGTTGTGCAGAAACCGTCAGCGCTGGGGGTTCCTCTTCCTCATCTTCCGCTTCCGCGATCTCCGTCAGCTGTGCCGCCAACAACGCCAGCTGCGCCTGCAGCGACGCCCGCTCGTCGTCCGTGAGTGTCGTGCGCGACGCCTCAGCTTGCGCCTCCCCCG
>VJXU01002206.1:0-23186 GCA_008694245.1 Ganoderma sp. BRIUMSc | reverse complement strand
ACGCGCGTTGGCATTTGCCAAGGCGCTTGCGCCTGCCCCGCGTGCTGTAAGTAGCCTGGGGGGGCCAGATTTGCCGGCGATGGTGGCGGCGGGGACGGTGGGATCGCAGTTCGCGAGGGGGCACGGAAGCAGTCTCGAGCTCGTTCGATAAGTGAGTACGAACGGTACCGGTGATGTCGATAAGTATGTGAGCAAGGCTGTGCGCCGTGGGGGGAGAGGACAGGAACCAGGATGGCGAGCGAGCACGATATCGCGAGGAGCGAGTGCGAGCGGATGCCTGCGGATGCTAAGGCTCAGGTTTCTAGATCTCGTGTGGCGGCGAGGTGGGTTTGCTACAGCCGGGCAGCAGCCTGAGAGCCGAAAATCTGAGACAGGCCCTCGAAATAAGTACAGACGTGAACTTGATGATGTCGGGGTTAGAATGCTCAACGTTTGCGTCCAAAGCCTTGCCTAGCCTTGCCAGACACAGTCCTCCCGAGTCAAATCCAAATCGAATCCGGGGGGCGTGGTTGGTTCGAAGGGGAGGTTAGTCCACGGTCGCGGCGGGCGAATTCGAAGTGGCTAATAAGGTACCGTACAGCCCCGCGCCGCCGCCAATAAGTGTCAATGAATCGGGAGGGTTCGGTTTGAGCAAGGTTGGCCGGTGGCAAACCGGGGGACCCTGGAGAGCTTGAGACTCGAGACTAAAGTGGTGCTTATCAGACGTCGCTTGGGAACTTTTGGGAACCGACTTGACGTTGACGGGCAACGGGAATGGTTATGTTTTTAGACCCGGAGCCGCCTTGGGTCCCATGTCAACGCGCCGGTAAGAAAATGCTTAGTACCCGGTGAAAGGATAATGGCTCCTGCTTCACGATATGAGTAAGTAACTTGACACTGTACGTGGGATACACCTTCGCGGTCTGAGTCTCGCCCGGGCTTACTTTTCTTGGCGATGCAGGTATCGTCAATGAGGGCATGTTACGGTCACTGTGAGTGCCGATCTCACTGTGCAGGGATGTCGCAAAGACGAAGGAACTTGGGCAGATTGAGGCAGCGTCCGAGACTCCCATGGGTGGTGATCGGGCGGACTCGGAACCAGCAGGCGGTTGCATGGACGTGACATTGTGACAGTACCACTCGCGTGGCTGTCACGTCCTCCCAAACGCCAGCGAACCTTTGGTCTTTCGTTCCTCCTTCTCCATTTCTCCATCCTCTCCTTGCTGCCTGACCGGTCGTAGCCTCATCCTGGTGTGCATCGCACGGCGTATGCCCTGAAACTTGGACCCAGATCCAACTTGATGCACTCTCCGACCACTGACGGCAGCACGAGCACCTGTGACATCACATCTCTGACCGGAGCACCCAGGCAGTGCTGAGCATCGAAGCTTGAAGATGCCGTTCAACCTCCCTGGGATCCTGGCTCCCATACACCTAATCATCAACCCGAGACTGGTCGTTCCCGGCGTTGTCGTCAAAGGTCTGTGTCTCGTCATCAATGTTCATCGTTGTGCTTCTGCCCCTCTTCTTATCGCTGCCGCAACTGCTTTGTTTTCTTTGCGTGGAGGAGGCACCGGATGGACTTTGATCAGGGAGCTGGTGCGGTGATTTTGTCTGATGGAGATGTTGATGCCCCGCGTTAGGAAGACATACGCCAGCTGGACTTCCAGGCGCTGTACAAGGCGGGATATCGGGGTGCGGTATTTGACAAGGATAACTGTCTGGTGAGTGCTTCTCGGGATATCCTACTTCTATTTTAAAGTCGTATACCCGAGTTTATCTTTCTTCACACCCCGCAATATCTCAACTTTTCCACCCATCTGTGTTTGGACACGACCCTACTACCCACACCCACACCCACGTCCACCCTCACGTCCACTTTCCGTACATGGGCTCTGCGCGTTTTACGTTGTGCCCCACGTCATTGATGGACCGCCACCTTCCTTCGATTACTGACCGCGCGAACGCAGACGGTACCCCACGAAGACCGATTAGCCCCGGAACTCACGGTGAGTAGCCGCTCTCCGCACCTCCCAGTACGTATGCTCCCGCCAGAACATTGATCGACATCCACACTCTCAGGACGCATGGCGCGAATGCCGTGAGACGTTCGGCCCGGGCAACGTGCTCGTCGTGAGCAATACGGCCGGGTCCCACAAGGACGTCGGAGAGATCGAGGTACGTCCGTCGCAGCGCGTCCTCACTTCCTCAGCCTCTTGACCCCTCAACCTCTCACTTCTCATCTCCGTCTCAACTTTCCCCTTACGACGACCTCGATCTCACCCCGCGGCCCCTGGCCGGTCTTGCAGGCGGAAGCAGTCACGTACCACCTGTCCGTGCCTGTGCTGCGGCACTCGTCGCTGAAGCCGTCGTACGCGTGCATCAAGAGCATCCGCGCGTACTTCGCGTCGCTCCCGCGGCCCGTGCGCGACGAGGAGCTCGTCGTCGTCGGCGACCGGCTCCTCACGGACGTCATCATGGCGAACCGCATGGCGCGCAAAGCTCCCCGGCACGAGCCGCCGCCCGCCGACAAAAACCAGAACGAACACGAAAAGGGCGCCTTCGTCGAGGGGAACGCTGAGAGTCATGGATCGGTGCGGACGGACAGGGTGGGCCCGCTTGCGGTGTGGACGGAGGGGCTGTGGAAGCGTGAGGCGCTGTTGCTACGGACGATCGAGAAGGGCATGCTGAAGGGGGTGGAGAGGTGGGTGCTGGGACCGCAGGAGGAGGCGTGGAGGGAGAGTTTGCAGCATAGGTTCGTGAAGCCTGTGCCGGTGGAGGAGGGACCTGTGAAGAAGGGCGGGTGGGCGAGGAGGCTGTGGGAGCGGTTCTCGAAGTGAAGGTCGGGGTTGCGAGGAAAGGTGTTAGGCTTCATCTTTCAATCTTAATTGACCTGTTCGTTTGTGTTTGCGATACTCATGGTTTCAATGATGCAACCCCTTCTCTGAGTATTGTGAACGTTGCCGCTGACGCTATTGTTTGCTCTCATTTGGTGAGTCGTTCCATGACTGCAGGCCACCTTGCTCGCTGACGCGGCTGTGTCCCCATACATCGATCCAGCTCGCTAGATGGTTTTGAGCGGGCCGAGCTTGTTGGAGACATTCTACGACCAGTAAGACCAGTAAGTCCGTTCCGTGACCGTGAACACCTGCTCCGTTTTCTGACGAGCACTTTCGTTGCGTAGCGTAGCCATTATCCTCGCGAGCCACTTCGTGTTCTTCTTTCACCAAATTGGAAGCGCTATAGTGCAACATATTTAGTGTGAGACTCTTTCATTTTACACGCTCTCGAGAGGACTCGACCGGTGGGCTCCGCATGCTAGCGCTTCCCCGCTGACTTCCATCGTTAGGTTCGCGATACCTTGTTCTGGGTGGAGTGGACCGGTCGAGGCTGAATCTGAGTTGCAGAAGCGGTTGTGATGATGCCTACGCTGAGATGCCATCCTATCCGCCTCCAGCTCCGGAGCAACCGTCCGCTGAATTTCGACGGGCAGCTTCGTTATCTTACCTTCGTGCCGGGCGCCGCGGTTCAAGTGCGCATGGTCTGCTACCGCACTGCATTTCTCACAATGCGAAGCACCTGTCATACATGTTAATGCTCGCGCATGATCGTCAGGCAGCTGTGCCACGACGTCTTCGCTGCTCGGCTGGCGATAGATCTATCCAGCACGCTCATCAGCAACTTTGCACCTTCCTCAGCGCTCCTGGACCACCTCAAGTGCCTGGAAATGCTGCCTCATGGGCCTTCGGAAGCAACAGGCTCTAATGCGGTAACTGAATGAGAGCTTTTTATAGGTTGGAGCCGCCGGAGATGGTTCTCCAGGATAGCAAGGAAGCTCAAGATGTGTTTCGGGAGATGGTAAACATGCGGATGCCAGGTGCTGAATGGATGGAACTCTTGAGCAGCGTTGATAGAACATGTTGGTCTCCTGTGTCTTCCAAATGGGAGCATATCCTGATAAGTCTACACTTTTATCAGGACTATGGTCGTCAAAGCCGCAGATGTGGAAGATAGAGATGATAGGCGTCGCCTTAGGTCCGCACTTTCGATATCCCGGACAAGACTGCGTATAAGACGTGTTCTACCAAATAACAACCCTACAAGAATATCTTCCCCCCCCCCCCCCAACGGCTGGTCGCTCTGAAGTCCACGTCTAGGATGTCCGCAATTGCTCCCAGTGCACAAGAGTTGTCAAGCTTGTAGGTTGAACACCATCTTTGTTATCCATCGCAAGAGCCCTAACATTCTCCTGGATTTCGACGCGCAGCTTCGCTTTCACATACTGTGGTAATGCCGCTACTGGTGCCAACTCAGACATTATTTGCCTAGTTGATCGATGATGCTAACTTGGAATCTCAGCGCTTGCCGTCTACGACTGGCTCCTGTGCCTCGGCGATGAAGTCACATTCATCTGGAAATGGCGCTCCAGAGCAGGCTTTGCCCTCTCTTCCCTCGTATACGCGTTCGCCCGCTATGGGCTGCTGATCGAGTTGCTCTTGGCTGTTGCAACGAACTTTCCGATGTCAGACTTGGTATGTTACCCGCCTACTATTCTTCGTTCCAACGGACTGACTTACTCGCAGAGGTAGGAGGAAGGCACGAACGAAGTGGATACCGATCTCTGCTTACGGCGTCACACACTCCCACAATAGCTGTCGGGCAAATATATGGGCTCAAGCTGTTACGGGAATACTTGGAACGATCGCATTTAGCTGTGGGTCCGACAACCTCCTCCAATTAAATGTATGTTAAAAATGATTGTTTGACAGCATTCTCCGCGCTTCGAGCATACGCACTCTCAAACAGGAGCATATGGTTGACGGCCGTAATTATACTGTTGGCCCTACCACAAATGGCCATGAACATCGTGAGTCTATCCGGCCTCTCTCCCGGACGTTGTCGTATAACACTCCTGGAAGGTCAAAGTTATCTACGAAGTTCCTGCAAACCTACCTAGCCCATTCAATTGCGACGCTTCGTCCTTTCCTCCGAAAATAGTCGTTATCGGGTGTGTTTTACACGCAGCACTCTGTCTTAGTGAAACTGATGGAAGAGCAATCACTTTTATCAGTGGTATGTGAAGAATTCATGCATCGTAGTTTCATTGTGCTCATTTCTTTACCCATAGTTTTTGCTGTGTGGCGGGGATCACAGTTGCTTGCAGAGCTTCTTGTGGTTGGTATTACCTGGTTCTACACCTACCAGGCATATCGTATTCGGAAAGGCATGAAATTTGGAGAAACTATCACTTCTCTCCTCTTTCGTAATGGTGAGTCAAGTTCGAATACTATCTGGCTGCTAGCTAACACGACTGGCAAATCCGCAGGAAGCATTTATTTCTTGTACACTTCCCGTCTTCGGACCCATTGATTCCCAGAGCTTATCGCAAAATTTTAAATCGGCAGGTTCTCTGCGATCTTGTACATCCTTAATACCATCTTTAGCACGGCAACGGTGCGTCTGCTTACTAGAGATGATGAATATCCCAATTTTACCTCACATTTCTCATCAGCTCCCAGAGGCAATCACCAAGTTGAATGTAGACGACCTCTTGACCACATTCTATGACCCGTACGTACTAAGTCCCCTCCGCTACTCCACTTCGCGTTCAATTTCTGACACATTTGCATGCCAAAAGCGTAATATCCATTCTCACAAGTCGCTTCATCATCTTGCTGCGCCAATTCGACAGCCGTGCCGCATCTGCCACGCTGTCAATTCCGGGTTCTCGACTCGGCCCGGGAGGAGAAACGGCAGCGGCGGTGTCGTTGCAGTTTGCGGCGCATCCTAGCAGCTCGCTCCCCGCATCCATCGCGTCCTTTGCTCACCCGCTATACGTCGACTCGGTGCTATCCGAGACAGAGGATGACGCATTGGTTGCCGACGGGTCCGAACTTGAGATGGGTGATGTAGCACCGACTCGGGAGCAAGGGGCCACCTTGCCGGAGTCCGACTGCTGAGCAACCTTGTGAGTTGGAGAACTCATAGGCGTCGTTTGTAAGCCGCTACTTGTTGAGAAAAGTTATCTGGCACCGACTGACCGTTGGCGACAACAGGAACATGTCTGTAACCTTGACCCTCGATGAACCTTTCTAAACTTCTTGTTGTCTGGTCTCCGTCCCTTGTCTTGCATTCCGCATCGCAGTAAATTGTATACCATAGATGATGGCGGTGGTCCTATGATTGACACCATCGAGCCTTTGGTCAATTATAACATCTTGATGTGCTAGTCCAGCCCGGGCGACCTAGTAGTAGCGGTGTTCAAGTTCCCGACCTCGAGTCGGAACAGGACATAAGTTCGCTCGCACTTCAATTACTCGACCTTGATACTGAGTACTCAGGAAAGTCGAGATTATGAGCTTACCAAGCTTCCCCTCGACAGTTCGGTCTACGGTATACCACCTCCCGAGGAATTGGAGGTCATGGCTACTTCGCTATTCTGTGGCAGGTTACGGGCCGCTGGTGCCGTATTGGCGCTTATTCGAGTTCTCCCTGTCGTCGTGTCCACACACCTCCATCGAGCAGGCTTAGCAACGTCAACCATGATGCCCCCTCCCCCATGCGATTTCTCAATACCCACACACTCTTGCTAGCGACACTGCGATCTACTTCCCAACCGTCTCCCATCTATTCGCCAAGAGAAGAAGCCACCCGGCATCGTGATTGGCCCGTTGCTCATCTCTGGCGCGGTATTGGTCAGTGGACCGTTCACGTCATCGTATGAAAACGGGATCGGCCATCCGCGATAGTAGCACCATGTTAGGAGGCTGACTCTTTCCAGAAGTCTGAGGGTGGTGTTTTGAATAGACTCGATGTGAACCGGAGTATCGCGGTCGGCGAGAGGTGAGGTGAGTACATACTTCCTCGATCACGAAGTTTCGTGCCCCTAATGCTCATGGTGGTGTCCCTCGTCATTGTCAGGGGCAGGAGGCATCCCGTTGGAGAATTCTGAACCAGGGTACGTAGTACCGTTCTATCTCTCCTGCACATTGAGGACGCTGTCGGCCAGATTAAGACTGGTTAGATCCGGATCACTCCACTTGCTCCCCTTCATTGTCGACACGCTCTCGATAAGAGCACGAGCACAATGGAATTAAACTGATGGGGCTGCATTTCGTGTTGTCGCAGTCTGTATGAGTGGATACAATGGGCTCCCGGTGGCCACGTAAGTCGTTGACGTTTTCGATCACGCATTGATTACTGATGGGTGTTTGACAACGCGCTATTATGCTATTTGAGTCGTAATGTAGCCGTGGATGACACGAAAATTCTATTGTGGACGCGTGTGCACGGTCTTTTGAAACCTTATAGGAGTGCACGCGCTAGCTCCATATAAAGGTCAGAGCATCCCTTTGTATCCCCGTCCTCGTTCCCGCCATCCACGATTTTTTTCAACCATATTTGCGATTCCACTCCTCACCGCGCTAGTGCTACATGTCAAACCATAATTTTCATCCACGAAGAGCATCCGAGCGCACATTAGATCCCTCCCGCGGTCAGTTTTCAGCAAGACGCTCGATGTCTTCGCGATATGCGCTCCACAGAGGAATGATGCAGAGCGTACGGCGATAGGATACTGAGAAGCACGCTCTGATACAGGAGGACAAGCATAGTGACGTCCGGCGAGGTCAGGTGCCCTCAGGACTGGGGATGGAATGCCGACGAAACGGGTGGCGCAGGCACTACGGGCGACCGAGCATACATACTGCGGCCCTCAGAATTTCTGTTTCGCAAAGTCCGCAACCGACGCCGAAAGTAAGAAGGGGGCGTTTATGTGAGCCGACCTCTTTCGATGCCCCATCATATACGTCTTGACACCCCTGCTTTACGTGGGGATTTGGAATACTAGGTTTAATACATCGTACCGCCTTTTTTTTCTTCCGCTGCTACAGTCCAATGCAATACCCCTTTGAGGTCCTCAGTCGACATATACGTTGGATTGACCTCCGAGTCGGACGAGGGAGTTGATGCATGGGCACACTCCATAGAATCACATCGCTGCTCCTCAGATATATATGGCGGTGGCTGACGGTTATGTCATAATTTCTACGTTGGTGTACATCTGCAGCTGATATTCGCCTTCACAGCGTATCCCATGTCAGATATAGTACGCGGCCACTCATCCGCTGTGGAGGTACCAACTTTGGACATGGCGTTCTGCAGCCAGAGTCGCAATGTGGACACATCAGGCACGTAGTGTGTCATCATCCGAATTTTTATGGATGAAGTTGGTCTAGGTATGTTCTCTTCAAGTCTGTATGCGCCATTGGAGGCTTAGACATTACGAGTACTACGGGTTTATACAGGTATGCCGCTGGGTTCTGACTATGTGCCAGAAGTGAATTTCAATCTCCTCGTTCTCCCGGAGAGCTGTCGAATAGAAAGTTGCAAGGCTGTGAAGGTCAAGACGGCTGTGAAGTCCTAGGTCCGATGCAGCTCTTGCGTGCCTAGCCACGCGTCTGCTGACCGGCCATACGTCCATGATCGGAGTTTTTGCGCCATTTCCGAGGCTTCCGTGAGTTCTATCGTCCGTCGTATACTGTAGTGCACTGCCCCTGGTTGAACTTCCGGCTTCTTGCACTGTAGTGCTCATATTCTCCGTATTCATTCCCATTTTCCTGACCTTTTCATCCGGAATGGTGTTTCTTCAGCATCTCAATATAGCGTCTCCCACTCCCTTCAAATCTTATTTACATACTGCAGATATATAGCACAAACATATATCTCCTCTACAGCGGCAGTAGTTTGACATGTTGGATGGCAAACATTGCTTTTCTGACAGGTCTTCTATCAGATCATGCATATCGCTCATCGGAAAAGATTGAGTTCAGACTCTGGGAGCGGCCATGTTCTGCCTCTGTGTAGGTGATAAACCGTGTCCGATCGCGAGTCTACATAAGGTGTTCAATCACAGTCTCGTCCCCCAGAGGTCTTCCTACACTCCTGCCACCAGAGTTTTTACTACACCGTCATAATGTCCGCAATTCAGGTCAGCCCGCAAGAAATGTCCATTATGTACGTGGAGCGGTGTCTTCCTTCAATAGCATTTGTAGTCTATGTTCTGACTTTCTGAACTTATCATTGACAGCTACGCAAGCGGATATTGTGCTTACGCTGCTTGCGGTATGATGCACATAACGTATGGCTTGCAATCTCCCGGTGCTAACCTGCAACCTAGTGATCCTTCTTTATGACTGGATTTTGTGTATCGGCGAGGAGATCCGCTTTATATGGGCCTGGCAGTCTAAAGCCACAGGTTCATCGCTGCTGTATGCCTTCAGCCGTTATGCAATTCTCGTCAAGGCCATTTTGGTGGCTGCCACGGTCTCGCCGATGTCAGACAAAGTAGGCCACATTTATACTCTTTTGCGTTTCACGGGCTTACCCTCAACTGTCACGCATGCAGAGGTAGCAGATGGTCATAAGCTGAATACGTATCAATATTCAAGTTGTCTTACCCCGGCTCCTTCAATGACAGTTGTCGGGCAAATGTATGGTCTCAGATCGTGACGGAGATCCTGGGCAGCCTTGCATTCAGCGGTAGGTCCCAGATACTCCCCGAATACACTTCGACGCTGATATTCCCTGGTGGGAACAAGCCTTTTCCGCTCTGCGTGCATACACCTTGTCGAACAGGAGCACATGGTTCGCGGCCATAATATTCCTTTGGGTCTTACCACCAGCTGCTATGCTCATTGTGAGTGTTTCAGGCATATACTCCAGACTTAGATCGCAATCTCATTAGGAAAAAAGCTCCAATGCTTCTACCAAGCTCCTATAAATTTTCCGAGCCCATTCAACTGCAGCTCTTCAAGCTCGCTTTCTCCGGCACTCTCCATCAGGTGCGTCGGGGGCTAGCATCGTGTTCTCGGAGGCACTGAGAGGCTGACAATTGTCTTTTCCAGTGGTGTGTAGGACACAGATCCCTTCTCGTTCTCAAACACTCACTTCCCCTATGCACAGTTAACGTGGTCTTACGGAGTTCGCAATTGGTGGGAGAGCTCCTTGTGGTTGGTATAACCTGGTGGTACACCTATCAGTCATTTTGCATTCGGAGAGGCATCGACCTTGGGAAGACTGTCAGCTCCGTCCTTGTCTACAATGGTGAATGGACGCATGGATGACACATCTTGACCACGACTCAGGCTGACAATTTGAACTGCTGCCAGGGAGTCTATATTTTCTGTACGCATTCATTCGTACTCTCAACTGGTGTCCCGAGACTCATTGTGCATTGTACAGTTTTCTCGCCAGTTTGTACATCCTGGCAATTATTTTCAACACGGCGTCCGTACGTGTACAATCACAAAGTCAAGAAAATTACCCCTCATATTTGCGTCTAGGTCCCAGACGCTGTCGTGACTGCATCCAGCTACCTGATCCTCTTCTTCGATCCGTAAGTTTCCTGCACGAGCCTCAGGACACGCATCCGCATATTAACCTATTCGCAGCATTACATCAATTCTCACCTGTCGCTTCATGCTCTCACTTCGCCAGTTCGATAGTTCCATGGCAGATGCGACGACATCTGGGCCGGGATACAACGCGCAGGATCCGGAACACGCGGGCTTGGAGGGCATTCTCCAGTTCGCCGCACAGCCGAGCGACTCCCTCCCGTCCTTCATTGCGTCATTCACTCATCCCGTTCATGTCGAATCAGCTCTTTCGGAGGCGGATTATGATGGCATCGCCGACGACGGATCTGAATGGCGAGAGATGGATGCGGTGGCGCCAACTCAGGACTTGGGAGATGCCAGTGTGGTCGCTGCCTGAGACCAACCCCTTGAAAACATTCTGTGAAGTTCGTGAGTAGTCTGCTTCATATGAGAGGTACGCATGCAACTGAATGCCTGCCATCAGGCGCGTACATGGTTCGACACCATGGTACAACTGCCAGTGCGCGGAACTGACCAAACTACAAGTCCTGTTTCCTCGACCGCAGTTCCCCAGCTTAGATAATTATATTTCTACGTGCCACTTTAAATTATGCTCCCTCCTTTAATTTCACAGCACTGTCGCATCCAAGCCAGGAACTCTCAGGTGTGGAGCTCACTGCCTTGACGCTGTTCCAGTTCGGAGCGCAGTCCAGCGGAAGCCTCCCCGATTCTATAAATTTAACTTCTCCCTGCCCACGTCGAGTCGTACGTGCATTATTTTGACGAGGGCGCAGCGGTTGACATTGGCCGAGGCGGGCCATGTACTCGATGCGGGTGCACTGGGGAGGCAGAGCGTTCAGTGACCTCGGAGGGTCAACAGGGCGATTCTGAATTGGCGGGTTGGGCCTAGATACGAGTCGCCAAGGCTTAGTACGGACGACGACTCGCCGTCTAAGCCTGCAGATAGTGTACAGAAAGGTTTCTGAAGTCGGACTGAGAGATATTGAAGTGCTAGTGCGATGCTCGGGCACTCGCCGTGGCGTGACGCTGCGGCTCGGGCCGAGTGCTTTGAAGCGGATTACGCGTCTGTGGCGCCTCTGCAGCTGACTCTGAGGCTGCCAGCGTCGACGTCTACGCCTTTTTTCTCTTTTTTTTGCTGAGACTAATCCCGGTCCACTGTCAAATATCTGTGCCTCCTCGTGTAGCTCTACCTACGCACCACGCCGAGATCCTAAGACTTATTTATGGACGCCACGGAAGACTACCTCTGGATGCCGTAGCACCGGGCCACCCTCGATTGGTACGTGCACTCATCCGTCATGGATCTCTTCGAGGCGACTTGACACGAACCGGCGTGGGACTGGACGCTGTAATCACAGGTGCTGGCACGAACTCAATGTCCCAGCAGAGGACACGGTCGACAGAACACTTATCCTGCCCAAGGAAAGACCCGTGATGGAATGACGAGAAGAAGAGCTTCTCTATCTACACAGAGAACGTATATCAACTCTTCCAGAAGAGCTTGAAGATGTGATTTGCGTACGTGGTCTCTGGTTAAAGGCTGTCGTATCCACTCAGCGAGGTGAGTTTGCAATGAGGACAACTCCAGATCCACCTGATCTCTTGGCCGAGGCATCAGTGTACGTGGATTGTACTGGCGGTTCACAACGACTCCAGCTCTCGAATGCCATAGCCCATGCATATCACGATCAGTTTTCGGAAGAAGTACTCGTTGTCCCTCTCCCCTTCACAAGTATTGCGCTCGGAATGGTCTCAAGCTCAGCACGACCAGCTCTCTTTCCATTGTTAAGGGTAGGCCATCTCCAGGTCGTGCGTGATGCTTGGCGTTGAGCGGAATCCTGACTTTCAGATCCCAGGTTCCAACTCGGACCTTACTATTGCAGATTTTTGGCAGCCGCGCGTACGTTATTTTTCATTCCGTGTCCCAAACGACCCACGTTCATCCTTCCTCGCTGCAGTGTCCTGCGCGGTTATGAACGCAAATGGCTACCTCATCCTATCCTTTCCTCATGCTTTCTCTCCAGCACTGGCATATACGGCCTGGCTATTCGAGTGACGACCAGGCAGGACCAAGCTAGGAGCATGATATCGATTTGCGCTGCATGATCACGCCTCGCCATCCGACAGCTTCTGCGACGGCCTCGCATGGCCGAGAACACACGGCGCTTCGATTCGCAGCGCAGCGCAGTCACCTGCTCCCAGGCTTCATCGCCTCCATCTCCAACTCCGTCCACGTCAAGTCCCCTTTGGATGGACCCAACTCTCTGGTCGACAGCAGATTTGAATGAGCAGGAACGGGGTCTGTGGTGCCAATTTTGGAACCATCATCCCTACCCCAGCGTGCCCCTGATCAGCGGGTCAAAATTGGAGTATCCAGTATATTTCGTAAGGCTGGTTTGCGGGCGCTGATGTAGGGAGGTGCGTTCGCTCGGAGTATCTATCGATTGCCTCAGTATTGAAATCACACGACGCATTCTCTCTCCAAAGGCCGGTTTATCCTGTCCTTGCCTAGGTTTGACGGCTTGTATAGGTACTCAACTAGATGCTTGGTTCCGGTTGACAACCGCGCGACCGTCTCCGTCTCCGAGTCGACGACCCTGCGGCTAGGGCCCTCTTGACATCTCTTGCGGATGTAAACCGCCTCGGGGGATATTATCTACCCGCAGCCGACGCCGGGAAAGTCTACGGGAAAACACGTTGTCCCGGAAGCTTATAGCTACTTATGGGTTGCCTTTGAAGTCGATGTTGCCTTACATACTTACATACTGAGATCTTCCAGCAATTTATCTCGGACTTGGACGACATCAATCGGAGATTGAGCAGTGGGAGCATCACACCGGGCGAAGTATGACGTTCAACGGGAACTTGTACTGATAAATATGCCATCACGCCAACGCGACCACCCTCATCTCCTGGCTCCGTCGCACGTCCATTCCCGACACAATGTCCGTCATCCACGTTCCTCCACAAGTGCTGTCTTATCTGTGAGTCCTGGGGCTGGGACTACGGCGATATCCATTATGAGATCTCAGACTGACACGACTGTTTGCTCTGGAATTCAAGCTACACGTCCATCGACTGCGGCATTGCCGTTTGCGGTTCGAGTTCCACATTTACTAGTCGTTGGAATGTCTGATGCTAACCTGCTGGACTACAGCACTCCTCGTCTACGACTGGCTCCTGTGCCTCGACCAGGAGGTTAGGCTGATTTGGAGTTGGCGTTCTGTGGTCACCCTCCCGTCGCTGCTGTATGCGATCAGCCGCTACCTGATGCTTATTTACTCGCTCATGTCTATCGCGACGATCTATCCGATGTCGGACTTGGTATGTGGCCCTGCTATCTCTCTTCTTCGGCACGCTTACATTTGTGTGTAGAGGTACAGGATGTTCGTCAACTTGGTTACGTATTCATCTGACCTTACGCTCGCTCTCTCCACAACAGCTGTAAGGCGGATGTCTGGGCCCAGACTGCTATCGAGATAGTGTGTCTGACTACTTTCAACGGTGCGTCTGAGCTGCTCCTCAGAACATGCCAGAAGGCTGACCAGGGAACTCGCACGTTATAGCCTTCTCTGCCTTGCGAGCATACGCACTGTCGAACAGAAATAGATGGCTGGCGACATTAATCGTCCTGCTGACCCTTCCACCTACGGCGATGCGCATTGTGAGTGTCGCATACATCGCTCCCGGTTGTGGCCCATGACCTGCTTCCGACATAAGGTTCAGTCGTTCTATCAAGCTCCCGATAACCTACCGAGCCCACTGAATTGCGGCTCGTCGGCCTCGCTCTCTCCCGCCCTCTCGACCAGGTGTGTTTGACAACGCGGCACGACCCCGCGTTTTGTGTCGCAGCAACAGCGAGCTGACTGCTTCCTCTTTCCAGTGGTGCGCAGAGTGTCAATATGGCACGCTGCGACTGTGCTCATTTTTGTCTCCCGCAGTTATCGTGGTCGTACGGGGATGCCAGTTCGCGGCAGAGCTGCTTGTGATTGGTATTACTTGGTGGTACACTTATCAGGCGTATCGCGTTCGGAAAAGTGTCGACCTTGGAACGCCTATAAGCTCTCTCCTCATTTACAATGGTGAGTCGTGGTATGGATTGTCGCGTTCTCGCTGACACGACACGAAAACGCAGGAAGCACATACTTCCTGTACGCTTCGCTTCCTGCTAGCGCAACGCCTCAATTCTGGAAGCTCACCTCGAGTTTCACAGATTCCTAGCGACCTTGTACATCCTCGACATCATTTTGACCCAAAAATCTGTAAGCCTTTACAATTGTGCCTATCGAGAGCCAGCCTTACCTATACATCGCTCCAAGCTCCCAGCGAATGTCCGGAACGCTGCAGCATTTATGGAAACATTCATCGACCCGTGAGTCTACCTCGCGACCCTTTGTCCCTGTTCATCCCAGATATCATCTCATCGGACATACAGCATCACTTCAGTACTCACATGTCATTTCATGCTCTCGCTCCGTGAAAGCGATAGCATCGCGATGTATGCGGGTACGACCTCCGAGTCCCGAGGAGCAGACCATGGCAGGGTGTCGACGATGCTTCAGTTCGGGGCGCAACCCAGCGAGAGCCTCCCGTCCTTCATCGCATCCTTCGCACATCCAGTCCATGTAGAAACGGACCTCTCTGAGTCTGAGAAAGACTCAGACCTACCCGTTGACGAGGAATCCGAATGGCGAGAGATGGACGTGGTGGCACCACCGTCCCCGAGTGCGGCCCACGGTCTACCACATACGTACAACTGAAAGTAGTCTGGCGTGGCTACCGGTCCCTGTGGAATTTGTGAGTGGACTTCCAATTCTTGATGGACTGCAAGTGTTTGACTTCCCTTCGGTGGCTAGTACTGTAGCAGTAGTACGATATCGAAAACCGGCACCCAGCTCGAATGTCTGGCATTGTCTGAAAGCCCGAATTAAATGCTGTCTGTATCATGTACGATAGCACAGCATAGATTCTACCTCACAGACCACGTTTCGTGATCCCTTCTTCTATTCCAGGGTATGAGATGCGGTGTGCGAGGTCTGTGGGAATGAAGAGGAGAGAGTGGACCGTGACGGTTCTTCCAGCCATCACGGGCGCTTAATCAATGCACGTCGCTGTCGCACCGTCGCCGACCTTGTCTTTCCACCATCCTCCACCCCCGAGCCGCGGCACCGTCGACGTTGACGACGATGCTCGCGTTCCCTGCACGCATCATCGTAGCCCAAACCTTGCGATTGCGCGGCTCTGAAGCCTCTAGTGCGACACGTCTCTAGTCCACCATGTCTGCAGATCATCGACTCACCCGCTCTGAGGGTCAACTAGTCCCCAGGCACTCCACTCGACGATCCTTTGTCATCTCCCCACCATCTCGCTCTTCTGAGACTTTGCCATCTATCTCTGAGCCGATCTCGGAGAGCAAGCCAACACAAGGAGGTTCCCGCAAGTTACGGCGAACCTGCCTAGAAGATCAATATGGAGTCGCTTCTTCCCCTCGGGCGCTCAGGAGTTGGGCATCCTCGTTCCAAAAGATCCCTGCTCTCGCACTCCGGGAGGGGAAGCCGCTTGGGAATCGCCATCGGTCTGCTCCTCATCTCGAACACGATGTCGATGAGCGTCCCGTTCACGATCGGTAAGCTCATTGATTACTTCTCGACTGCGAGCCCGGTACGTTCCACGCTTGTCCTTGCGTATTCTGCAGGCCAAGATCCTTGTATGCTTATCATCGCGCCACTCACGCAGGTCATTCCGCTTGGTCTGTCGACAGGACAAGCTGCGATGATCCTCCTCATGTACACGGCGGGCGCGAGTGCGAACGCAGGGTGCTCGAATTTGTGGACAAGTGCGAGAGTGATGTTTTGAGCAGGCTCAGCGTGGACTCTAGCACTGTCGGCGAAAGGTGAGTTTTGCAAGGGTTTTGTCAGACGAGCAGCATTGTTGATTCTCCTTCGCGTTCGCTGCTCAGCATGACGCAGAACCTCTCGGATGATCTTCGGTCGGTGATCATGGCATCCTCAGGACGTACGTGTTTCTTTAGTTGCTGCCTGCGTGCAATCATCTCATATAGTCGATGCCAATCTCTGCAACTCACCCACATCTCATGCTTCCCGTGCTCAAGGTCGTAGGGCCTCTGATTTTCTTCCATGCCGTCCGGTATGATCGGTACCTCAAGCTTTGGCTATGTTCAATGTCGTCAAGGATGCTTTGGGTGATATGAGGGAGGATCCCGTTGACCGCACGGCCTGGGCAGACAAGCAACTTGCTCCTGCCATTCGTCATGTCCACCGCGCACCCCGTGCTCCTCGACTGGTCACCCTCCATGCCACACGACGACTTCAGCTTTGAGGCCAATGGAGCCGCGAGTGGATGCGAATGGCTGGACACTCCGTCCGTCCTCAGGAAACATCTCTGATTGTCGCAATCCCTTTGATCTTACTTTCGGCGACGGGCCTCTCGCTCATCGGCAAGCCGAACAGTCGCAACCCTACTCAATTCCCTTGCTGCGCAGCTCCTTGCTCCAGTCGCCGTCTTCCTCAACGCCTTTGAGCGCAAGATCAGGGTCACCTTGGGCTGCAACCAGGATATCTGGAGTCTATGTGGCCGCCGCAGCCGCAGAATACGTTACTTGTGGGCTCTCCGACCATTCCGGGTCCGACGTTGACCTGGTCTTGGAGCAATATAGCATGCAGAACCGCCCTATAGGCGGGACGCTCGAGTGTGCCTTTCTCCACCCCTCCATTGCTGCGCTTTCTTACTTGACGAAGTCCTCCATCGATATCTCTAGCGGGTTCACCGTGGTTGAGAAAGCGGGTTCGATACCCTGTACGTCTTCTTCGCCCGCCGTGTCCCTTCCCCTGATGGACGTCCGGTTGTTGAGACGAATGACAGGACGCGAGGTCGGAGGAGAACCGTAGTATAGCTTCCGGAAATCTGTGCTGATGGAACGAGGCACTGGCGAAGGGACGTAGGAGAAGATTGAGAGGAGCGCGGCTGTTCGGCGCATCATCGTATTCGAGGCTGCCCTGTGAGTCCTTTCGCCCGCCTTCTCTCCACCAATAGCGCAATGCACAGCGCATTTAGAGTTCCATGTCGGACTCGGGCCTTTACTGTGGCTGTCCCGGCTCCGAAGTGTTCGCAGCATACTCATTGAATTTTTTAGAGTTCGTACTGGCCGAGTCCTATATAGGTGGCACTTGATGGCCGTAGACTCGGAAGGTGTCAGGTGTCTGTGGCGTGGCGCAATCGCTCAACTCAGTGTTCACCTGTACCTTATTCTACCTGGTAGTGAGTCCCAGGATTTGTGTCTATGACTAACTGGGGCTATCCTTCAGCGGAGATGCGAGTCACTCAAAGCAAACTGCGACTGTCAATGGTCAGGAAGGTAGTCCGTCGAGTCTGAGAACTGGTTCTGGCTCCAGGTGCATGTGCTGATAAGTACTAGTACATATATCTGGCACCTCACTAGAAGCACGAGACAAATCCACTCAAGGCCCGCGACAGATCGATGTCCCGGGGCTTAAATTTTCTTCGGAGCGCCTGTGCATACGTATGTGCTGCAGTAACCTCTATGGTCTCCCTCTCGAAGTACCTGTGAACCAAAGACTCTATGAACTTGGGCAATCAACCTGCTCACACCCACATACGACTCGCTGGCTCAATAGGTAGGACAGTTCGCCCCCATTCCCGGTCCACTTCAAGTTGGAACCTGACCGACTTTTCTCCGTGTATCCGGACGTTTGCAGTGGAGTAACGCCAGAATTAGAACGCGCGCGCAAGTATGTAGGCTCATTGTCTTTGCACCCGAGGGTCGCAGATTAGCCGGTGGATACGGACGGCAACAAGCGGTGACATAGGGCCCGGGAGACGCGAGCGAGGCTTCCGTACACATAAATGCGCCACCTACACCACCTCCGCGGAACCCTTGCTGTCCCAGATTGAACCTCGGAATTCGTCGCTCACAGAGTCTGCAACTCGCACGATGTCCGCCGTCCAGGTCAGTCCACAGGAGATGTCGGACATGTAAGCTCATTCGCAGCCCTGTGCCAGCTGGTTGCAAGTACTAACACGGTACCGTCGTTGACATTCGAGACATTAGATATACCACAAACTACTGTGTTTACGCTTGTGGCGGTACTATCTCGCATGATTACTCCATTCATCGCTGCCTGGTGCTGACCTGCGACCATAGTAATCCTCGTCTACGATTGGCTGCTGTGCTTCGGCAAAGAAATCGAATATATATGGCGATGGCGCTCCAGAGTCGGCATCTCAACGGTGGTGTACGCTGTCTGTCGGTACGGGATGGTGGTACACAACATTCTGGCCGTTGTCCAGGTTTATCCCATGTCAGACGTAGTACGTGATATTTTGTTTTCGTTCTCTCCACGCGTAACTCACCGTTATGGATGCAGAGGTAGTATATGTGATACTTGACTGAAAAACCAGTCGGTTGTGCTCACGCCGTCTCTTCTCCCCCGTAGTTGTGCGGCGAACCAGTGGATCCAAGTTGTAACTGAGATTTTGGCCATGGTAGCAATCTGGGGTGCGTTTTATGCTCTCCTCGAATAAATGGTGCAGTACTGAAGCAACCTGGCTTCGACTTCAAGCTTTCTCTGGCCTGCGCGCATATGCGCTGTCGAGCAGGGCATTATGGCTGACGGTCGTAATATTTTTCTGGATGCTGCCACCAACAGTGATCTTCATCGTGAGCACCTTCGATCATGTTGCTCCTGCCAAGAGTCGGACAGTCATCTTCCATCACAGGTCGAATCCTGCTACGAAGCACCCTTAAACTTGCCAAGTCCTATAAATTGCTCGTCGTCGAGCTCGCTGCCGTCGGCCCTTTCGAATATGACGTGAGTCATACGACCAGAGTTCTGTATGGCGACGCTAATTGATAGTCAATTTCTCTCTCCAGTAGTGTGTAGACTCAGCACCCACAACGTTTCTGCGATGCTCACTTTCGCCATCTAGTTACGCTGGTTACGCGGGTATCGCAGCTTGTTATAGAACTCCTGGCTGTCGTCGTCACATGGTGGTACAGCTTTCAGTCGTATCGGATTCAGAAGGGTACCATCAACCTCGGGAACTCTTTAAGTTCGTTCCTCGTATACAACGGTGAGTGACCTCATGTATGGGATCATCTTCCAATCTAACTTGCTACTCGAAATCTTAGGAAGCACCTATTTCTTGTGCGCGTTAGTTGCGAAAGCGCGAGAATGATGGACTGATCAAGACCTCTTGCAGGTTTCTTGCGAGCTTGTACATCTTCGACATCATTGTTCGGACGGCTTCGGTGGGTCCTTCAACCGTGGTCAATTGTACCGCTAGGTGTCCTCATCCACTCTCTAGGTTCCCGAATCCGTCTCCAATGTAGCTGACTTCCTAGAACTCTTCTACGATCCGTAAGCCTGCTGCCCTATCCGTCGTGCCGTAGACCTGTTGCCTGACCAGCGGTTTACTCGCAGCCTGGCATCGATTCTTGTTTGCCGCTTCATGCTCTCCCTCCGCCAATTCGATGCCAGCATCACATACGCGACCGAGGGCACAGATACTCGCATTCCAGACCACACTGCATCGACAGTCCTCCGGTTCGGGGCTCAGCCGAGCGAGTCGCTCCCGGCTCTCATCGCGCCATTCGCCCACCCCGTTCATGTCGACTGGTCCCTGTCAGAGACGGATTCAGAAGAAGTCGCCGAATTCGAAGGTGGATGGGAGTGCCGAGAGGTGGATGCGGTGACGACCGGGACAGAGACACTACCCTGCTCGGCGGATCCAACCTCGCAAGGTCAAAATCTCAAGATGGAATATTCCTTATAGCTTCCTGGGTCGGTGGTACTTATCTCGGTGAGGGAAGGAACGGTTTTGACATGAGGACTGGTTGTCAGTTGTGGTTGGTCATGGGCCCGCCGCCCGGGGCAAGCGTATCCGAGGCCGAACTGCCCCCACCGCACGCTGTACATAGATAGCTGTTCCGTTGATCCTAAAGTCAGATGTATTAGTTTATTTTGCGCATTCCCCGCTGCGTTCGCAGGGTTGGTGGTAATGATATTGTACTTGAAGCTTCTCCAACTTGAAGGGTATCTAATCTCCACCTTCGTGGTCCGTTTTGCGAGCTTGAGTCTCCGTTTGACTCCTGGTGGAAGGTATCATGACTTGTATATCGTTCAGTCTATATATTTTCTTGTCCGCGCAGCTCTGAGAGAGAATCCAAGCCGGCATTGCGTGTGGGGGAGGAAGGTGGACCAGGGATAGATTTTCGGAAGTGGGAATGAGAATTGATTCGATGACGCAAGCCCAACGCCGGGGCGCGTCGGCGCGTGGCTGCTCGGGTTCTCGCGCCGCCGCCGACGTGCGCAAGCAACAAGCCCTCCTTCTCCTTCTACCAAGCACTGCACTCTCCCGGCCAGCTGCGGTGCCATCGACGTCGACGACGATGCTCGCACTCTCTGCGCGCATCCTCGTCGTTCCATCCCTCCGCCCGGCGGCCTTGGGGCCTCTCTCCCGCCACGTCTCAAGCCCGCCATGCTTCCGAGCATTCCGTGCACCCGCGGGCAGTCGGCTTGCGTCTCTCAGGCTCCCTTCTGGACGATGTTTTGCCACCTCTCCACCTTCTCGCTCTCCTGAGGCTTCGCCATCCACCTCTGTGCCGGTCTCGGAGAGCAAGCCAACGCCAGAAGGAGCCCCGAAGGCCACGGCGAGCCTGCCTCGAAGGTCAATATGGAGTCGCTTCCTCCCCTCGAATGCGCAGGAGTCGGGCAAGAGCGCATCTTCGTTCCGCAAGGTTGTCGCCCTCGCCCTCCCGGAAAGGAAGCCGCTTGGAATTGCGATCGGTCTGCTACTCGTCTCGAGCACGGTTTCGATGAGCGTGCCGTTCACGATCGGCAAGCTCATTGATTACTTCTCGACTGCGAACCCGGTACGTTCCACCCTTGTCTTTGCGCGTTCTGCAGTCCAAGACCCTTGTATGCTTATCACCGCGCCCCTCATATAGGCAATTCCCTTTGGCCTGTCGACAGGACAAGCTGCGGTGATCATCCTCCTCATGTTTACGGCGGGCGCGACTGCGAACGCGGGGCGTACGATGCTCATGCGTCTAGCGGGTACGTGTCTATCTCACACACTCTATTTCTGCGGCCGGGTCTGTCGCGCGGGAACGGGACTGATGCCGGTGTATTGCAGGTCAGCGGATCGTCGCACGGCTACGGGAACGGACATACGCGGCGGCTTTGCGGCAGGAGGTCGAGTTTGTGGAGAAGGGCGAGGGTGATGTTCTGAGCAGGCTCAGCGTGGACTCTAGCATTGTCGGCGAAAGGTGCGTGCTGCAATATTTTGCTTAAAAGGGTTCGCGTTTTTGACCATCCTCCGCGTTTGCTGCTCAGCGTGACGCAGAACCTGTCAGATGGTCTTCGGTCAGTGGTCATGGCATCTGCAGGACGTACGTGTTTCCTCCCTATGTGCCGGCTACGTGCGAACGTCTGGATTGACTGAGCGATGCAGTGGGAGCGATGCTCTACATCTCACCGCAGCTCACGCTTCTCATGCTCACGGTCGTACCCCCGGTTTCCCTCGGCGCTGTCTTCTATGGGCGATACCTCAAGAAGCTCTCCAATCGTACGCAAGAAGCTCTGGGAGGCATGACGAAGGTCGCCCAGGAGGCCTTGTCGGCGTTGCGGACTGTCCAGGCTTTCAACGCGAACAAGCAGGAGGAGGGCAAGTTCCATGAGAGGGTCGGCACCGTTCTCTCGCTCGCGCGCAAGGAGGCTATCGCTAGCGGGATCTTCTTCGGCGCGACAGGCTGGAGCGGGAACGTCACACTGCTCGCGCTCCTGGGCTACGGTGGCACGCTTGTCAGCAGAGGCGCGATCACGATGGGTGACCTGACCAGTCTGCTGCTGTACACGGTCTACGTCGGCAACGGGCTGCAGATGCTAACGTAACTCGTCCTCCTTCCCTTGCTGCATCGCATGCTGACTGTTGGCGTCCGACAGCACGTTCTTCGTAGGTGTTCTTAAGCCTTTCCTGCTCGACCAGTCCTGACGCGCGGGCTGTGGTTTGCAGTCCTCGATCATGCGGGGCATCGGTGCCGGCGTGCGCATCTTCGATCTGCTCGACCGCGCGCCGGCGATCCCGCCTGACACGGGCGTACCTGTCGACCCCTCGCGGCGCGGCGTGATTCGCTTCGAGCATGTGTGGTTCGAGTACCCGACCCGGCGCAACGTGCAGATCCTCAAGGACCTTAACCTCGAGATCGGAGTCGGCGAGAGTGTCGCCATCGTGTACGTCCGCAGCTTTCGTCAATGCTCAGCGGTCATGCTGACGCAGTGCTCATTCCAGCGGCGCGAGCGGCAGTGGGAAGAGCTCAATCAACTCGCTTCTCATGAGGTACTACGACCCCGTCCGGGGCAAGGTTACCTTCGATGGCCAAGGTAGCTCTCTTCGTCTCCCTAAGCACCCCCACAATGATCTGGACTGAGCACGGCCGTAGATATCCGGGAATTTACGCCCTCGTCGTGGCGGCACGCCATCGGCGTCGTCCCGCAGGACCCAATCCTCTTCACGGGCACCATCGCGTCGAACATCGCGTACGGGAACTCGGACGCGACGAGGGAGCAGATCGAGGCTGCCGCGCGCGAGGCGAACTGCGAGTTCGTTTGGGGCATGCCGCACGGCTTTGACACGGAGAGTGCGTCCTGCTTCCGACTCCTCTCTAACCCCAGCACGGTGATTGATTGATGCGGCCCACGCACAGTCGGCCGCTCGTCTCTGTCGGGAGGGCAGCGCCAGCGGCTCGCGATCGCGCGCGCGCTGCTGAAG
>VJXU01002205.1:809-11377 GCA_008694245.1 Ganoderma sp. BRIUMSc | reverse complement strand
CGCGCAGGCAAGGCCTCGTGGGACGGAGCGGGGTGCGTGGGGGGCTGGCCACTGCAGAAGACTGGCCGCGGGTGGTCGTGGGCGGGAGAAGGGGAGGGAGGCAAAGTGAGCGAAGTTTAAAACATGGGCGGGTGGAGGGAGGAGGAGAACAGCGCGGGACGCTTCCCCGCCGCTTCCGAGGGTTAATTGCGTTACATAATAGCATCTGGAAAATGAAGAAACTAACCCGAACGAAACGAGTGTGCGTATGCAAATATGGACATCGCTTCCTTCTCGCCGGCCAGATGTTATTTATCCAATCGCAACGGTCCACCCCCGCTCCGTCTTGTCTCTGTTCTCTCCCAGTCCACACCCAGCCCCTCGTCCCCCGACGCGCACCCCCCGTCCCAGCCCGCCCCCCGAGCATATGCGCTGCTAACACCCTCCGACAGCACCCGGGACCTGCGCTTCCTCCTCCCACCCCGCTCGTCACTTTATTGCCCGGCGGGTGCTGTACCGAACGCTAAACTCGATTCAGAACCTTCGTCGCCTTCTTATTTGCCTCTTTCGATATGTCTGGCGGACTCCACTATCCTGTCTCCAGCAATCGCGCCGCCTACCCAGCCGCGGACCACTCTCAAGCATACCCATCCGCCCCAGGCAACCCCCAATACCAATATTCGTATCCCGCTAGAAGCGCGGCCTTCGACACTAATCATGGGAGGGTAGATGCGCCTGGAACGTCATCATCGCTCTCTGGTATGTTCCATCACGCCGACCACGATCCGCAGCAGCAGTACGCTCGCCCGGTACATCCGCACGACGCGTATTCGCACCCTCAAAGTCACGGACAGCAAAGGGAGCACGTATGGCAGTACCCACATCCCGTCGCGGACGCCCCGCGAGCGCGTCTTGACCACCCTAGCCTCGACACCAGTCTCGCGAGGGAATACCAAAGTTCCATGGCCCACGCATCCATCGGGAGCACCTCCCACGCGCACAATATCCTGGCAAACCCATCCCCTACCTCTCACAGGCCAACCGCGTCGGTATCCGGGGCGGGCCGCTCGCGACGAGAGAAGCCTCGCCTCGAGTTGGCAGCAGACCAGCCTCTGACTACTCAGGGCAAACCCCGTACCCGTGTGTACGTCGCATGTGTCCAGTGGTGAGTTTCCCTCACTATATGCGCCATCGCATGGGTTGCTTATGCCTTGCGACCCCGTAGCCGAGGCAGAAAAATTCGCTGCGATGGAGCGAAACCTATCTGCCACAACTGCAGCCGCAGGACCGAGAACCCCCACATCTGCACGTACGACGCCGCGCCCAAGCGGCGCGGTCCGGACAAAGTACCTGGAGCACGCCAGCGCTCTGCGGGCAGCACTGGCGATAAGCCTCCAAGGCGGCGAAGACGTCCGCAACCTCAGGATGGCACCGACCAGCTATTCGTGGCTTCTCAGAGCGTCCCTGTGAGCCCAGCGGACGCAAAGCCGCATCCTTTCAGCCCAACGACCCACTCCTTCATCGCCGACGCACCTGCTCCTCATCCAGACAACCTGACTATTATTCAGGAGACTGGGCCCGGCCAGTATACCAGACACCGTCAGGGTATGCCTGAGTCCGACCGAGGTTCGATGTCGGGAGGGGTCCTGTCCAACTATCCTCACCCGCACTCCCTCGTAGGTTCATCAGCTTCGTTAGCTGACATCAACGCCTCGACTCACCCTGCGCACATAGACCCAAGCGGCGGCTTATGAAGCGCTGTCGCTCGGGTCCCCTCCGTCCCACACTGCTGCTTCCACCACCAGCTACCCTGCAGGCGCTCGCGATCCCCACGAACTCTCTCTACGTCCGGCCACAGCCACGAACCATCCGTATGGTTACGATGTAAACAGTACTGGGGCGGCAGAGGACGACAAGAGGGTGGCGATCGCAACGGATCCCGGACTCCAATTTACCCGCGAGACGTGGTGGGACGCGCTCCTCTACCTTTACGCGAGCGATGACGGCAGCGGGGCGCCGTTTGACACGTCGCGGACGACACGGCCGGGCGTGCGGGAGGCCACCACAACGAGGGTCACCGCGGATCTTCGCTTCATTTTTCGCGCCTCCCCGCATTGGCTTCACTTCATCAACCTCCCGCGGTTCTTCGGTTCTCTCCTTGATCCACATGCACGCCACAGCATCCAGCCAAGTCTGATCCTTGGTGCGCTCGCGCTCTCTACCTTTTTCCGGAGTCACGAAGGGGAACTGGGGTCAAGGGGGAGGGATCGGGCGATGGCGTTGAGGGACCAGGCGCAAAGTGCGTTGGAGGCCAGTTTGAATTCGCGATGGGTTGATCATGGCCTTGTTCAAGCGGCGTGGGTGAGTGGTTATCTCATATTCCTTCTTGTTCTCGTGAACTGACGGCGACTTTGATTTTTGCGGCGGGTCTTCAAGCTCCTCGCATTCTTCGAAATTTGTGCCCACCCCCTCCATTCAACTGCTCGCGTCCGCTCGTCAATGGACTGGCTCGACTCCCTGCTGCGGAGCCTCAACCTTCTGGTACTAGACGCAGGGAACCCCCTTGCGTCTGTGTTCACTTCCGCCGTCCCAAATGTCCCATCCCGCTCGCCCAGACGACTCCAGCGACCATCACCTGCTCGCGGTCTGTCTTCACAAGCCCAACAATCCCCTATCGAATCGATGGCGGGGCACGAATGGACACTTGTAGCTTCCCACCTACCTATGACGCTCCCTTCCACCCCACAATTCACTGACGCTCAAGTCTTTACCCCTCACACGCAACCACCGACCCAAATTTATCCCCCTTCCCATCCCCATGCTGAGACCCAACCTTCGGGCTCCGCGAACTTCTCTTCCTGCCATTGCATCACCTTTACGCTCGGTCGTTCTTGGGGCATGGTCCAGGAATTCGCGCCATTGTGGGACATGACCCCTACGTGGCAAAACGAATGGACAGAGAGTGATATCCGCCGGGAAGAGTGCCGTCGCCTTGTTTGGAGCAGCGTCATGCTCAGTGCCGGTCATAGCTCGTACACAGCGGCTCGCTCAGAGGACGACGTGCAACAGCTGTACCTAATGGACCCTATGAACGTGAGTGACGCTCTCATTTTCATCATCGCAATATTTCTGACTTTTGTCTTCATGTTTTTACCACCTAAGTATGCTCTCCTTTTCCCAGGAGAGTCACTTGGCCAAGTCGATGATGCGCCCGACACGCCGCCGCCGTCGAAAGATTCCGTCTGGGCTCTATATATGCGGGCGATGCTCTTGTGGAACAGCTGCATCCGCATCCTCACCGACAGCAGCATATCTGATGCCGACAAGGCGCAATTTGCACTCTCGGCGTGGGCGGAGATCGACACCATCGAAGACGCCTTGGGAAGGCATACCTGCGGGATCGAGCGATCCTTCCTCTTCCAGGGTCGGGAACTCCTGTTCAAGTAAGTTATTAAGCCATGTTCTGTTTGAAGTTGGGCGTTGAGCCCAAACTGACTTTGTTTGACTTGCTTTGCCTTCTCGCCGCGCTCTTCTTGTCGTGCTCGGTCCCGTTCCGCTTCAAACGCCATGGATGCGTATGTATGCGTATTTGTTGTGTGACTGGTCGGGATTCGGACACGTACCTCGCCCCCTACTCCGCTCCTCACACAACTCCGCTCGTGACCCCCAGTTCCCGGATGGTCATCGCGCACGAGTTTCAGCGGTGTTTGCCACAATCCGCGGGGTACGTAATCTTCTTTGTCACCTTCGCGACGGGCTGTCGCAGTTGTGGGTGTTCATGGTGTGCTGATGTGTGGGATTGTTGTAGACACGACACCCTGTTGTTCTATCGGCAGAAAGCGGAGGAATGGCGTAAGTGTGTTCGAGCCGCATATTTTCCGGACGTACCTCTCGACGTTGCTGATGATCACATTTTGCGCCTATGCCCGTTCTTCGACTTCTTCCGCGACCGCAATTGGACCCACTTGCAGTGGCGCACCAGGCTATTCTTGCTAAACGTCTTGCGCATGCCGACTATGGATCCGTCACTGGCCTCCCTACCGCGGATCTGACCAAACGACCGTTCTTACTCTTCTGGTTCATGGCCCTCATTGAGAGGTACGTCGGCAAGTTGTGTGGCTATAGAGCGCGTGCCTGACTGCGTGTCTCGTTTCATGGACCCTTGCCTCCGTCACCGTTGGTCATATCGGGGCGGCGTGCCTTGGTTCTCTTTTCTTGGCCTCCAATTGGATGCGTAACTCTCACGTATATTGTCGTGCTTGCGCATTTAGAGCGTTGACCCTGTGGTCGTACGACCGGTCTCTGGTGTTCGCGCTCGACGTCGCGAAGGCACTGACCCAACCAGTAGAATACCTCATGACAATGTGGCCTTGTGCAGGTGCGTTTTTGACATCGCATCTGTCCACGGCATCTGTGAGAGCTGATGTGTGCTTCTCTTCGGTTCGCAGAGCAGCGGCGTCGGTGGGAAGGCCTGCAAGGGAAGCTCAACAACTCTGTTTTTGCGGCTGCTGTTCCTGGACACTCCTCTGCTCCCGCTCTGGCCATACCCCAACCACCACCACTCGTGCCCGGCTAGGGCGATCTCCGCCCACGACATGGAAGACCTACACCATCTCCCGTAGGATGTTCGCAACGATCAAATTCCGCTTCTGTGTTCCGCAGGATACCTCTCTGGATTTCTGGCCCCTAGCTTTGTTGTAGCCCGGCTGTGTTCGTAATGCTGTCGTTTTCTGGTCCACCTGCTTCGCTTTCGTCTACGGATTTCGGATATCCTATACCTTGTGTATTACCCTGTTCGCCTGGAACGTATACCGTAAACCTTCCACAGGAACCGTTGCCTACTAACCCGTCTGTCTTATGTTACTTCCAGCACACGGACATGTTGTGCTCTCCTATATTCCCTGCCTGGAAATAATCTGTGCGTTTTATTCCACCCTATGCTTTATTCACCCGGATTTCGATGGATTGTATTACTAGTACTTGCTCACTGCTGCGCTTATATCCCCAATTGTACGCTGCATTTATGAATCCTGTTGCACGCTTGTTTGTAGTATACAATCTGAGCCATACCATAACTTTTCAACCTGACCTGAGATACCGACCCTATGGCGCGTTTGGGTGGGTCCGTAATTGGGCGTCCTAGTGGGCGCCTCGTGGGCTGATCAGCGTGTGACGAGCGCCTGTGTATATTTCTGCTCTTAATCGGGGCACGAAGCTCTCGTCCTCTTCCTTGTCTCTGTCCACCATCGACGTCCCTTCAGCTCATCGGAACATCCTAGCCACCCCACCATCGCCATGGACGGCACTGTACCGGACCCCGCCCTCCACCAACACCGTGCCAGGTCCGGCCCGATCGCCCTGACAGTAGCAGTCCCAGAACCATCCGCGAGCGCCACCGCACCTCTCAAGCGCAGTGCATCGGAGGCCTTTGAGGACGCCTCGGACGGCGAGGGGACCCATAAGAAGCTCAAGGATGCTGATGGGAATGCGAAGGCAGACGATGCTGGACCTCACTCGGATGGTGCTACCCTCGCCAACAGCCTAGAAGAGGAGCTTCAGTGCGGCTGCTGCTCGGCAATCGTGTACCGGCCGGTGGTCGTGAATCCCTGCCAGCATTTCTTTTGCGGAAGGTGTGTGTGCATGTTCTGTGTTCCTCGTGCATGGCTAGACGATCATGCTGAACGTGTGGTTGCGGCGCGGTATGCAGTTGCGTTACGCTCTGGATCAGGGTATGTAGAAGCTGTTTCGGTTTCATGCGTCTGGATGCTGGGAAGCAGCGTGAGGCGTTCAGGCCTTGGCTCTCGGTCGTCGGTCCTGACACTCACGCTGAGTCGCGCTGACTCCGCATGTTCCGTTGCCGTAAACTCACATGTATGCGGCGGTGTGCTGACGAGTGGATGTCGTGCAGAATGGCGGTACAAGCTGCCCGGCATGTCGGACCCTATCCACGAGCGTCTCTTTCTCCAAGCCGTTACAGAAAGTGGTTGATACTCTCCTACGACATGCGCCGGACAAAGCTCGGTCGGTCTCTGAACGCATGCAAGCGGACGCTCTCTACCATCCTGGTGTGCACCTTCGGGTATAATCCGTCCTATCGTCCTGCAATCCGCCATGGTGCTCACAGCCGATTACGTATATAGATCCCAAGCCCCAGAGAGGCCTCTCCAGAACCAGCTTTGCCCTCCGCGAACAGCATTTATGTCAGGCCATGCCCCAATTGCCTTCAGGGAAACCAATGGGGATGGAGGTGCCCTCAACCTATCGTCGACCCTGACGCGGACTCGAATAATGCGTGGTTAGCCGACGACGGGAACCCTCCCGGTCATGGTGTATGCGGGAATTGGTACGTGACTGAGTGGATCGAATCAGCTGTACTTGACCTTTTCTGGCAGCGAGAACATCCTTGCCTTGCAAGCCCCAACGACTACTCGGTGCGATTTCTGTCAAGTTTCGTTCTGTGGCATCAACGTTCCCCAACGATGTGTAGCCTGCCCGCTGGATTCTCAGCAGCCTCAAGGCTTTTCTGACATCGGCGACCTGATCCAATCTGGAGAGGTCTACGAGTGCTTCGACGGCAATACGGTCGAGGTCGAATTGATGCTGGACTACTTAGGCGCACAAGGTCTGTCCCCAAAGCATATCTACAAGGAGGTATGTCGTCATAAATAAGAAGCCAGTTCGCTTCGCTGGATCTAATTATAACCGCCATCATTCCCCAGATTGTCCAGCATATTCAAAATCAACCTCGCCAATTCGCGCCACTCATTGAACAGGAGATGTTCATGGACGTTCATCCAGTAGCAAGTGGCATCGACCCTGACCCCCGTGCTCCGCGTCGGAGGATTTGCAGGGTCTGCGCGGCGGAGATCTTCCTGTTCGGCCTCCGCGAGTGGTGGGTTCGCGAACGCAACAAGGGTTTCCTCGAGCCCCACGTCTTAGCCCGTCCAGACTGTCCTGATGGCAGCCAGTGCCCACGGCAGAAGAACCACGGTGCGTATCCAGTCTGCCCCTCTTGAACCGTATCCTCAATGACCGTGTCGCTTTCGACAGCGCATGCGAAGGAATGTAAGTTTGTAATATTTCAGTTGTGCACTCTTCGTCTGCGAATTCGCCACTTACATTTCCTTCCCAGTCAACCACATTATTGCACCACCGGATCTTCAGCCTGCACCTGAGCAGGCGCCCCAGCCAGTCTCTACCCGCGAACATATCATGCGATCCTCCCCTGACTTCCCACCACTAGCTCCTGCCGCCCCTCAGTCTGTCCCGGAACCTCCCCGTGAACCCCGGGCCGGGCCAAGTACGACTGCTGTGGGCCCCATTTCCAGACGGCTTTTGCCGCTCATGGACGAGCTTCCTTCGCCCGCATCGTTCCTCCCGTTCCTCGTTGCGCCCCCCGAATATCCCGTAGACCTCCCGGAGTTTGGGTCCGCGGCCTCGTCTCAGGATTTCCGAGACGAGGTCGATGCGTTGCTCTGAGTCCGACACCCCCCCTTCATGGTCCCAATGACATGTCGCACACTTTCTTCTGGAATTTCCACCCACCACACTTCGAGCTTCGTGCTGCGATCACGCAAGAAGTCCTTACTTACGAGGGCGCGCATCCCGCGTCATTAATGCCACGTTCGTTTACATTCCCGTCGATCCTCTCGATTACGATTATCGGTGCCGGGTACTCTGCGAAGCTCCTGCTCTATCTTTTGCGTCTGTTGCTGCGCATGCTGTCCAATCTGCTATCGGGGATTGGTTGGAAGGTTACGTCACATCTGTGTACTTGTACTCACTACTACTACCTTATACACACGCTTTCTTGGTCTCGTGGAATGTCATCCGTATGTCATGTCCCATTTTTTTTTCGTTTTCATGTTCGTAATCTTTCGTTGGATCGGTATAAGTGTGTGATGACGCCGATGCATAATGACTGAGGGAAATGTGAGGGTGAGAGGGGTGAACATGTCACGGACTGGAATAGGAAGTAAATGTGCCACGACGAAATAGGGACGTTGCTCGGGCATCTGGGCAAGAGCAGAATGGGAAGAACTCCTGCGAGTAGGTCAGACAGACTCTGCTACGTGGAACCTGCCTCATCCCTTCCAGGGGCGCAGATTCATGTCCCGGGCGTTGCCCACGGTCCTCGCATTGTCCTCCTCAGCGCGCCTCCTCGCCTTCTCTGCGAGCTCCTTCGCCATGCGTTCTGTGCGCGCCTCCGCCGCCTCTTTCCTGAGCCGCCGTTCCTCCACCTTGTTGTTGGAGCCCTCGCACATGCCGACGGACCCCAAGCTGACGGTCGATATCGTGGACGGCAGCGGCGGCACCCAGTGGAATGAGTCCGAGCTACGAGTTTGTTCCGCCCCAGCTGGCCCAGCGCTCCTGCTCCTGCTCCTGCTCCTCTGCCCGCCAAGGCGGAAGAGCCTGGTGATGCTAGAGCGAATACTGCTCGTGATCGAGTGCTCAGAATGCACGGAGACGACAGGCGAAAGAGGCGTGGGGGCAAGGGCGGGGGAGGCCGAGGCCGAGATGCGGCGCGGCGACGTCGGCAACGGGGTTCGCCGCCGCCACCTCCTCACGCCTAGCCAGGTACAGTGATCGCGCTCTTTCTCTGGTTGTGGCTCCGCGTGCTGCAGAGGGGAAAGCGAAGGTGATGGCGTGAACTTTACATGCGGAGGGGAAGAGAAGGAAGGGGCGACGGGCGACGGGCTGTCGACGGATGACCCGGGGAAGTCGATAGACTTGGGCGAGTACTCGGAGGGATGGGCGAACTCTGGCGTGCAGGGGGTGTACGGCGATCCCTCTTCAGGGTCGTTGATGGGGTCGCGACGGTATGACGAGAGCGAGTCCGCCGAGCCTTGGGAGTGGAGTCTCGCAAACGGCGAGTGCGTGTCACGTCCGACGGTGAATTGCTGCGAGTCCTCGAGGACGTCTTCGATCAGAATGACGGACGAGCGCTGTGGCTTTTGGCTCGAGACAGGCAAATGCGAGTGTGCCGGAAGAGCGCACGCGGATCTCCGTTGCGACCGGGAAGTGGAATGTGCGTCAAGGGTCCCCTTCGCTGGTGGCGCAGACACCGAAGGACCGGCCTGGCCACTCAATGCGAGTTGCAGCGGAGGTGGCCTGCGACCGAGCCGGGAACTTCGTGGAGGAGGATCATTTATCTCCGAATCCGTTCTCGGTTTGGATGGTCCAGGACCCTCAAGCGGAGTAGACCACTCACCCTTCCAATTGCCAGACGGGGACAGCGACTCGCTCCTCAGCGGCGGAAGACCTCCTTCGCGGACGAAAGCCAGTTCGACGCGGGGCGGATGTGGCGTTAAGCGCGTGGGGACTGCCGGTGAATCCTCCTTGTCCATGAGCTCCTGCAGACGGATCGTCTCTGTCTCTTCCGTCGAGCGGCTCACATGCCGGTGGCGACGACAATCAATCGCGGGTTCTTCCGCGAACTGAGGCTCCTCGAGGATGCCATGAAGCTTCGCGTTCGAGGAAGGATTCGCGACATAGCGCGGTGCAGAAGACGAAGAAGCAGATGCTGGGATGACGGATGGTGATGAAAACTTCGCGGAAGGTGACGATCCATGCTGGACGCTTGGCGTGTGGAAGCCGCTGAAGGGCGGCGCTGAGCAGGGGGGCGAGTCCGACGATGGGACGAACGAGACCCGGTAGAGTCCTTGAGAGCTCTGGGTCTGTTGGGGCGGAGGACCTGGAGAGAGCACAGGACAATCATGGACGGAGGAAGATCCGGGCTGCCGTTCCGACCACCGAGCTGGGACCGCTGCAGGTGCCGAGCCCAGAGGTCCCCGGATCATACCACGCATGGTCTCACCGATGAACGCGTCACTAAACGAATCGGGGCCTCTCATCGAAGGGGATACTTCGGGTTTTCGTGGTGATCGCATAGCCGCTGTGAGGGCCAGCCCATCTTGCTCGGTCGAAGCAGACACGGCGTTGAATGGACGACTTCCAAAGGAAGAGGGTGGGGGAAAGATTTGGCCGTAATGCCTGGATGCTGGCGGCGAACTTGTGTCCGTGGATGCGACGTCTCTTTGGCGGGGAATAGGGAGGTTTTGGAAGGAAACCACCTCGCCACCAAGAGAAATATCGGGAGAAAGAAAAGCACCAAAAGTGCCCGTTCGGTGTGGGGCAGGCATCTCCTGCTGCCGCCCAGACGGACTCGGACGGACTGGGCATCCGAAGTCAAGCACGTTCAATAGGACACACCAGATAGGGAACGTACCCGAGACCACAGGCGTCGTCGTCCTCGCGTAATCCAACTTCGTGTCATCTCTGAAGGACAGTACCGTTGCCACGGACAGATCAGAAAGCCTCTTGCAGCTCGAAGAAGTCGTGCTTGGTGTCCTGGTCGTCGTCGCGCCGCTCTGTGCGGAGCGAGGGGTGAGCGGGCCGCCCTGGCCAGGCGCACCAAACTCCTCGAGGTCAGCAAGCACGAAGAGCGGCTCCGAGGGCGCTGGCGGGTGGGAGGACGAGCGAAAGCGAGGCATGGCAATGGCATAAAAACGACGTCGACACGCAGCGAAAACGAAAGGAAAGGAAACCCGCACGCGGACCGACCGCGATCGAATATATAACTACTCCTG
>VJXU01002204.1:0-13351 GCA_008694245.1 Ganoderma sp. BRIUMSc | reverse complement strand
CCTCCTACCCCGTTTTTCCCTCTTGCTTACTCACTCTCTTCCTTACTGGCTAGACATAGATTAGATCGCTTACGTTACCTAGATGTTTTTACAGGTATATAGACTTGTACATCGGGGCTCGGATGCCCCAGCTTTTCGAGATATCGAGACACTCCCTACTCACCTCGCGTCTCGACACGCTCTCTCGTGTGCCCTCTCCCCCGCTCGACTCTACCGCTCATCGACTTCGACCTACGCGACCGAGGACGAGCGCCGAGGGCCTCACATCCGCAGTCGGCTGAAACCGGAAGTACAAGGCGAGTTGGTCCCGCAGGTCGTCGACCTCGTTCTCGGTCTTCGAGTTTCTCGCCGTCCCTGGCGCGGTGGAAGACATGTTGGGGAGTCTAATGCTGCTTGCATGACGGGGACCATGGTTCTTATACTACTTGTGCTACGCGGTGGCTGAATAGGATTGCCACGTCAATGACTATCGTCGGCATGCCGGCACGGTAGAGGAAGGGCTCTCTGGTGCGCGTACTCTGTCACCTCCACGGTTGGCTCCATGTCGCGCTCGAGCTCGTGAAAGATATCCGCTGTTGTGACGGTGGACAAGCAGCGCGAGAGTCCGGACGATCGGGGAACGCTACAGGCGCCCAAGAGCGCGTTCGCTGCCAGTCGCCGGGTTCAAGTTCTTTCCTCCGCCATCTGCCCAGCATTCCCATCCCATCCCATCCTCGACGAGCTCTCGGCGCGCATTGAGCATGGGTCTCTCCCCCTTTTCCACCTCATCACGCGTGGCTCGTTCACTTGCGCTCTTCTGGTCTCCAACCAGCCAACTGCAAGCGCGATCTGTCTCGTCTTCGCCGTACGGCCGCACGCACGTCTGGAAGAGACGGTCCAAGAAGCTCCCAAGCCCGATGGTCCCCGTGTTCCCGCAGCGGCTCGTCCGCGTCGACGGCTCGACCATCGTGCACTACACCACATCCCCGCGCTCCGTCATCCGCCTCACGCGCGACACGACGAACAACCCGCTCTGGAACGCGTCACGGTTCGTCGGGATGGACGAAGAAGAGGACGAGGTTACGGGACGTATGGGTCGGTTCAGCAGGCGTTTCGGGGGGCTGAGTGGGCGGAAGTCGGACATGGACTGGATGAGCGAGGCTACGGGGGAGACTGCGGCGGTCGACGGGAAGTCCAAGTAGGGATGAGCGTCGCGATCCCCGCGCGAGACCCTGTGCGGTATCATAGCTAGCTGGTACGTCATTCCCTTTTCGCCTCGAAAAAACATCACCCTGACGCGCTCTTAGTTCTTTATTAGCGGACGTACCACCTTTTAAGCTTCCCTCATACGCGCATCCAACCGCGCCAACCACGCCGTTGTTCTGATTTGCGGAGCTGTACGCTTCACGCCGATGGCCGTATCTGCTTCAGGTACGTACGTTACATCGACCGCGACGTTCCAGATACGTGAAGTTGCCTGAGCTTCACCGTTTGCATGAGCTCCTCATTCGTCATGCACGAATTCATGCCAAGATCCCCCCCCCCCATTTCCTCGAACCCACTGCGCCGTGCACAGCGCGTGGCTGGGACGTCAACTACTCGGGAGATAGCATGAGAGCCGAGGCTATAAGTTTGGTATGGGATGACGGTATGCAGCATGTTCTGGTTGAGGTTGGCTGGGCGAATGCGGAGTTGGAGGGCTGGGAGGCGAGGGCGGGCCGGAGGAGAGATTTGGTAGGCGCCCAATAAGAGGCACGTGTCGGGGAGATTGAAGCGTCTCCTGGCTTCTTGGTGCTGGACTTGCACGCAGCGTCGATGAAAAGGACGCAGCTTGTTCTCGTTCCAGCATGTCCGACGTCGTAGTTCCTCCCGAGGTCACCGCCGAGGTCACCCAGATCCTCTCCAACCTCGTCCTCGGCGACAACCAAATCCGCTCCAGGTCCGTCCCTCCTCCACATCGATCGCACCCGCTCACCCGCCCTCTTCGCTCTCCAGCGCAGAAAAGGCCGTCGATGACCGCCTCGTACAGACTCCGGAGCTCTACCTCCTCGCCATCGCTCAGTTCGCCACTTCTGCCGACACCGAACTGGTGAGCACCTTCCTCCGATCCCTTCTCCCTCTCCTCCGACATCCATCTCTCCAAGATGCGCTCCTTCTCCCTCGTCCTTCTTCGCCGCCTTCTCTTCCGCCCATCCAACTCCCAACGCGTCGCTCTCTATGACCACCTCGCCTCTCAAGCAATCGAAACCCTCCATCGCATCCTCCTCCACTCCCTCCTCCACGAACCCGCTCCCGTCGTCCGTCGCAAGACCGTCGACACCGTCACTGACCTATCCAACAACGCCTCAAAACGTGGTTACCCATGGAACGCGCTTCGCTCTCAAGTATTCGCCATGGCAGACAGCGCCGACGTCCTCACCCGCGAGGCCGCCTTCCGTGTCTTCGCCGGCTGCCCCAACCTTATCTTGGACCTCCACGTCGAGGACACCGTAAATCTCCTCCAGAAGGGCCTCCAGGACCCCCAGAGCACAGAGGTCAGTACCCTCCTCCTGTCCATCACCCTTTCCGTTTTCGTCCATCCATCTGGTCCCGGTCCATCAAGCACCGGAATTCGTCTTCTTTCTGATACGCCCACCGATGGATGCAATCCCCTCGCGTCTTCCTTTCAATTGCCGACACTCTATCCTCGGATCCGCCTCTTTTTGTCTCGCGAGCCTCGTATGCCTCGATGCCTGCCGGAGCGCACCCTACGGTTCGCACCTTCACCATCTTGACCGTTGTTCGCGACCTCAGACGACAATTTGTGCCGTCTTCCTTTTCTGTTTGTGCCACTTGCGATCCTGGCTTGTGCTGATGCACCTTCGCGACTCCGTGAATATGCCCTGAGACATAGGTCAACGTTGAACACGCCGCGATGCGTGCTTTGCCCCGGATCTGGTGTTTCGGCCGTCACTAACTCGCTCTTGTTACTTGTTTTTAGGTTCGCCTCGCGTCCCTTCGCGCGTCCGTCGCTTTCCTCACGGCCTGTGACCTCGCTCAACAAGCCCATGCCCTCGCGCTCATGTATCCCATGCTCAACACCCTCCCATCTGTCCCGCATGCTCAGCAGCCTCCGTTCCTCTCCGTCCTGACGGAGTTGGCCTCCTCCAACCCCCATCTGTTCCGACCACATATCCCCGCCTTGTTGAGCTTCTTACCATCTCTTCTGCTGCCTGTCGTTGATGCGGGCCCGACTCCGACGGTCGCGCGCCCAAATCCTAGCGGCGGCAGCACCTTCGCCTTCCCGCCTGTTTCAGGCTCCGGAGCGAGCGAAAACGGAGAGGACAGAGAGAGCGGCGAGGAGGATGAGGTCCGCAAGGGCGCGCTCGAGTTCATGACCACTCTCAGCGAAGCCAAGCCGAACATGCTCAAAAACGTGGAAGGGTGGGTGAACATCGTCGTCCGAGGTTGTCTCGAGGGCATGGGCGAAATACCAGAGGACGACACGGAAGCCTGGCTCGAAGCCGACGTATGTGTCTTTCTCGCTGCGGTTGAGAGCCAGTGCTCACCTTGTCCTAGCCCGCCGAGGACCCCACAGATGACACATACCCGCACACATACGAGCATTCGCTCGATCGCGTCGCCTGTGCCTTGGGAGGCGCAGCCGTCCTTCCTCCGGCGTTCTCGTTCATCCCCGCCATGCTTGCATCGCACGACTGGCGCCTTCGACATGCTGGCCTCATGGCCATTGCTGCGATCGCAGAGGGCACGAGTAAGGTCATGCAACAAGAACTCGGCAAAGTTATTGAGTGCGTCCTGTGCCTTCTTCTCGCCCGACCTCCCTAGGCCAACGTCGCAGAGCTGACCGGCCTGCTTTAGGCTGGTGACGCCTATGTTCGGCGACCAGCATCCACGTGTGCGCTACGCCGCCTGCCAGTGCATGTAAGTTCCCGCGGTGTCCGTTTACTCCGCTGTCTCTCTACTGATGACGAGGACCATCGCGGTCGCAGCGGACAGCTCTGCACTGATCTTGAGGTGCGTATCTCGTTCCTGAAGATTGCGTTGCACCGTCTTCCTGACAGCCCATCTGTGACATCCCTGACGACCACCACAGGAAGTCGTCCAAGAGAAGTTCCACGAGCAAATTTTCGCGGCACTGATCCCAGCGCTCGAAGCACCTGAAGCCCGGTATGTCTATCCTCTCGCCTTCTATCTACTGGCGTCTCGTTGCTTCCTTTGTGCCTTTTCGATCTTACCGGACTTACACCCATGCACAGCGTACACGCGCACGCAGCCGCGGCGCTCATCAACTTCTGTGAAGGCGTCGAGCGCGACACATTGATTCCGTACCTCGACTCCATCGTGGAGCGTCTACTCAAGCTCCTCAACCCCGCTGCGAGCGACGCCTCGAAGCAGCCGAAGCGGTATGTCCAGGAACAGGTCATCACGACGCTCGCGATGGTCGCGGACGCCAGTGAGGCCACGTTTGCAAAGGTCGGTCGCCCTCGTTCTTGCTCGCTCGGATCGGGAAAGCGGATGGCTAACACTACGCCCCCCAGCACTATGCCTCGATCATGCCGCTTCTGTTGAACGTGATGCAAAACGCGAACGGTCCAGAGTACAGGAAATTGAGGGTAAAGGCGATGGAGTGCGCAGGCCTCATCGGTAAGTTCTTTCTTTCTTTCTTTCTCAAATATTCCTGCCCATGTGGCTGAACATGTTTCACAGCCATTGCGGTCGGTCGCGACGTCTTCCGGCCGGACTCGCGAACATTCGTTGAACTCCTTATGCGCATCCAGAGTACGTCCACATACCTCTTCGGCGAGGTCCGCATTGCTGATCCTATCCACGTCTATAGATAGTCCGGTAGACCCTGCGGACACGATGCTCAGCCACTTCCTCATCGCGACGTGGGCCAAAGTCTGTCAGGCTCTCGGAGAGGAGTTCGAGCCGTACCTTCCCGTCGTTATGCCGCCCCTCGTGCGCGTCGCGAGCTCTAAGGCCGATATCTCGATATACGGTGCGTGTGGATGCTCGCCATCTCGGAGCTTGAGCTTAACTACGCGCGCGCAGACGACGACGAGGAGCACGAGGATCGCGAGGGCTGGGAGAGCATCTCCATGGACGGCCACCAAGTCGGCGTCAAGACTTCCGCGCTCGAGGACAAGTGCCAGGCATTCGAAACGCTACTCATCCACGCGTCGACTCTGAACGCGCGATTCGGCCCCTATGTCTCGCAAGTCCTCGAGCTTGCGTTGCCCGGCCTCCGGTTTTATATCCACGATGGGGTGCAAGAGGCGTGTGCCATGTAAGCGAGGTGGCTGCTCGTCTGCGACCATTTACTGACCCGGATATCTAGGCTGGTGCCCGTTCTCTTCTCCTGCGGCAAAAACAGCGGAACGCTCAGTCAACAGATGGTCGTCGCCACGTTCTCGCAACTCATCAACTGCATCGGCGTCGAGACGGACTCATCGTTCCTCGCTTCGCTCTTCAAGTGCTTCCTCGACACCATGCTCGTCATCGGCGGTCCGGGCTCGCTCCCTCCAGAGTTCCACAATGGCCTGTTGGAGGCGACGAAACGACAATTGCAGTCCCTCGCCGACAAGCGGAAGGCACGAGCGGCGCGTCCGGCGCAGGAGCTGCGTGATGACCGAGAAGACCTCATGCTGATCGAGGAGATGGAAGACTTCGCGCTCGAGGACATGGCGAAGGCCCTCCGGACGCTGGACCCGAGCCATCCCATGCTGATTGCCGTGTCCAGCGTGCGCGAGCTGGGCCTCCATCTCTCTGACTGGGAGGGCGAGGAGGACGGTGTCGTCCCGAGTTAAGAGCATACCCGCACCCATACCCGCGGCGGCTGTGATACGTTACCCACCTTATGCTTTGTTCCTTGCTGTCGACATCCGCAGTGTATTGTGCGTTGGTTCGTATGTATTGACTGGTAGATTGTGGCGGAATGAAGTTTTAACTTGTACTCCTACTAGTAGTTGTAGAGGAGGTCGTCAGTCGTAATAATAAGCGTAAGCTGCATACACGGACCTTGCTCGTGTGCCTCAGTTGTACAGGGACTCCAACGACAAGCCACCCGAAACTGGCTACGACAAGGCTATGACGGACCACCGCTCAGGCGAGCGCCTCCCCAGCCCGAGTGAGGTTGTCCAGAATGCTCTCCGACAGAATGACACTAACCATGACACCAAAATCCATAGCTCGGCCCGGAAATATCACATACATATAGTCATACATTACAAGATAAGGGTCAGTCGAAAAACGGCGACTTCTCAGAACATAGCCAAGACGATGCAACGAGTGCGACCAGGAGCGGATCCAGGCTCAGACAGCTAGTCCTCTGGCACTACACAAGACGAGCTATCAGCCTCAAAACGATATCCCAAGGGCACACTACGACCTACCCGGAGGCTGATCCACAAATTCTGCAGACAAATACCATGCTCCTGGGACCATAATCAGCATGGAGTGTTCCAAAACTGGAGGCGAAATACGCACTGTCCCCCGTCAAGGTCTTCTCGTTCCATGTCTGCCCGTCACCGAGCCAGTACATCCTATTAGGGATGTCATCCACCTGTTCGTAATTGTAGTCCTCCCATCTAGGGTTTCGGAGTGCCTTCAGTGCGTGCAAGGTCGAACCTGTAGAAGTAGAGAATGGGGATTAAGGAGACAGACGATAAAAATGGCAATTGAGGACACTGACCTGGCCAGAGGCCGACGACTCGGCCGTTCGACTTGTTCATCTTGTACCATGATCGGCAGTTCTCGCTGTAAACAGTCTGAGAAAAGATCAGCATCGCGCAGTTCAGGACACCAAATTGCAATTACCTTCGGGAAGTAGCTCTGCGCGATCTTCGTCAGACGGCTGCTCAACTCAGACAGGTTAACGACGGACCTCAAGGTACTGATCGAAGTCTCGAAGCGCTTCCGGCTTAACCTCGATACTCTTCAGCCGCTCACGCTGCATCTTTTCCGCAGCCTGGACGGCGTACATGATCTCGAACTCCATGAGTGCGAGAAGAGACCCGGACCCGACTCCAGAGTTCGGCCCGAAAGACATGAAAAAGTTCGGGAAGCCGTCAACCGCCACCGAGAGGTAAGAGACAGGGTGCGGTTTCCAGCGCTCATTGAGCTCGACGCCGTTCCGGCCGACGATCTTGAGCGGGAGCTGGAAGGTCGTGTCGTATCCTGTACGGACGGAAAAACCTTGTGACCAAGGAGATGACACAGTGGTGACAACAATACGTACCGGTCGCGCAGAAGACGACATCGAGCTCTTGTTGCTTGCCGTCCTCGGTTTCAATCCCGGTCTCAGTAAAGCGCTTGACCGGCGAGGTAATGAAGTCGACCTGTCGGTTAACCGCGACGAGAATGTGTGAGAACGACAGGAGCCTGCACAACACATAACAGGGTGGCCACACTCACGTTGACTTCGCACAGGGCCTCCAGGTAGCCAGGTCCCGGCGTGAGCCGACGGCAGGCAACTGGGAAGTCAGGCATCACTGTAACAAGGGACCAGGGACGGAAGTTATTAAGGAAAGGAAGAGAAGCGGGGCTACGCCGATTATGGCCGTTTTTGAATGGTGACAAAACGCACATTTCTCGGTGATCCAGGGCTTCTTGGCGAGCTTCGCCTCCATGTTCTCCCTGAATATCTTCTGCGCCATGAGCTGCATGTCGGTCCCGCGCAGCGTCGAGGAGTGGACGGACTGCGCAGGTCACCGGATCAGTCCACCAACGTAAGATCTGTTCATGACGGCACGCATACGTTGACGTCGTTTTCCACCGCCCAGCGGAACTTGTTGTAGAATTCGTCGTCGGTCTTAAGGCGCTCGATCTCCTCCGGGGTGAAATTGTCTGCGATCACGAATGATCAGATCATCCTCCGCGAGTTCGAGGAAAGCATCGGAAGCAGAACTGACAATCCTCCTTGGTCTGAGGCTGGCGGCCAAGGAGGGCCGCGAACGTAAGGGTGCCGAACGGGACGGCCAGCCACGTCTTGCCTCTCACAAAGTTGACCACCCTCGAAACGCGCGGCTGCAGTGCGGGAACGAGCTGAATAGCACTCGAGCCCTGTATGAAGTATGAGCACATCATTCCCGCGCGCAGCGAACGCTTCGTGAGCAGGCACTCACTACCCCGATGATGCCGACCTTCTTTTCCCTCCAGCCTTCGACCACCTCTTGCCACGTCTTGTCTTCTGGGTCGAAGCCCGCGCTGTGGTGGAGAATTCCCTTGTAGTCTTTGATTCCAGGGATGTCGGGCATCTGCCACCGACTGAGCGCTCCAAACGCGGTTACCAGGATGTCAGTGACGTCCTCGATTTCCTCGAGGGCGCCCGTCTCCGGATTGGGGCGACGGATGCGAAGGTGCCATTTCCCAGTCTTCTCGGCGTACGTCGCGTGGGTGACTTCGTGCGAGAGCTTGACGTAGCGCATGACCTTGTACTTCTCGGCAACCTCCTCGATGTACTGACGAATCTCCGCCCCTGGAGCGAAATACGATGACCAGTCGCGCTGGAGCGAGTGAGCGGGATGTCAACGAGGTTATAAAATATGAAATACCTTCTCTGCAAAGGTCAATTGATACTGCGTAACGTATTAGCGGCGATTCGACGACACCGGTGAACGGCTTACGGAATGGGACGGGATATCGCAAGCCAGCCCACTGCGCAATAACCGATAAACCTGACGAACAAACGAATACGCAGGCAAATACGCACGGGTATCTGTTGCTGTACCAAGTCCCGCCGACGCCGGCGTTCTTCTCGTAGATGGTCAGGTCAACATCGGGGATCTTCTGAGGGAAGCTGGTGCGCTGACATTGAGAATTGCCTGGACGGGGATCGGTGAGTAAATCATGAGACGCACCGCACGCCTGCAATAACGCCACTAAATCCTGCACCGATGACGACGACCTTGATGGGCCGGTGCTCGTCGATGCAGAACTGGCCGAGCGGGAAGGTGTCCACCCTCGGCTGTGCGTCGTTCCCCAGGCCGGTAGAGTGGGGGTGAGGACGCGAGAATCCAGCGCCAACCATAGTGTTGATGTTCGCAGTAGTGATGGCGGTTCGTTCTGAGGGGGAGACGCAGCTGAGCAGCACGCGGGTGGGCGCGATAGCTATATACGAGGGCAGGAAGCAGCGACTGTACCTGGGGATGTGCGGATGATTAATATTGATTAGCCCGGAACGAATCGCGTCTGTGCCCGGGGCTCGCTCGGGCTCTCATGGCGGGAACTTGAGCCTGAGGTTGCTGCTCGGCGATCCGTGACTGCGAAGGCAGTCGCTAAGCCTGTCGCGGTGGCCCTCAGCGGTGTAGTGAAGTCACGAGATGAGAAGGATCGTCCGAACATGGTAGGGCATCTCCCACCTCCACCCACGCCACCTCCCTCTTGTGAATGCGGGGTTGAATATTGAATGCTGTGCGGTTCGGCGAACAGGTCCGTTGCAAAACTACTGGCGGCAGGAAAAGGATACGCCGCCGATGTCCTATAGAAAGGACGATGATAGATCAGTGTTGCATTTGACCTGTCAAAAATACGCAAACGACGAGTACGCACAAGGGTCCGCGGCCCAGAAATCAGCTCGTCTTCGTTGGGGTCAGCAGGTGGCCAGGGTGAAGCGAATTCGAATGACAGTGAGGATTAAGTTTTAGCCGTTCTGTCAGATGATTCTGGTCTTCAGTAAGCAAAAAAGAGCGGCCTCCGCATTACTTACCTCACAGCTCAGAAGGAAGGAGCCAAAGATTGTCGACGGGCGGCTCTCGTCGAATCTTCGAAGTCTATGGGTGCAGACCCCGAACACCGCCCAGGCAACCTCGGCCCGAGGGCGGTGGGGGCATATCGCTCTCTGCCATGACTGAGTACGCCCATCGCGATGCATGATGATGGCCATTTTATAACACAACGTACATAACTATTTCTCCCCCACTGCGCCAACATGGCTCACCGGAACGTACTAGTATCGCAGTCCCCAGGTCAACCTAGGTAGTGCTCGAGCTCCAAATCCACTTGGAGCACGAACGAACGGAGCACCGAGACTGCCTAGGCGACGCCGTCGGGGAGTCCCGAGTGTTGCGCTGCTTCCTTCTGAGAGGGGATGACGGGTCGCGAGCTAGAAATACAAAACATACCAACGTAACGAATGCGACTGGTTGTTGAAACCAGCAGCGAACGCCGTCCCCTAGAACCCCGAAGGGTTACCTGCACGAGTTGAGACGCGATAGCGGGGACAGATAATGAGCGTTATATCCGCCGCCCGAGTTAGACGGGGACGAGGGTGGTATAGGCCCACACGCCGCCCACGGCGCGCTCGATATGCGCGATCTTCCAGCCCGCCGCGGTCGTGACCGCGGACATCTCGCGGAGAGTCCGCTCCTTCCCGCCAAACACGGTGTACATCTGTTCGGACGGGCACCGAACGTCAACTCGGAGATATGCGCAGAAGGGGAAGCCCACGTACGAGGATGTCCATATGGTATCCGGCGGCGTAAGCCTTGCCGAGGTTGGGGAGGAGCGGGGAGTTCTCAGGCGCGAGAGACCCCTCCTCGCGACAGGCCAGAGGCAGAACCTGGTCGACGACCAAGAGCTTCGTATCCGGACCAGCGGCCGCGCGAAGGTGCGCGAGGATCCTGCAAGCGGAGTGATGTCAGCTTGAAGCGCAAGACGAGGGAAGCACGGACTGACTTCTTGCAATCCTCGTCGCCCCAGTTGTGCATCACGCGCGTCACGACGAACACGGACGGGTGCTTGACCTCGCCGACGCTCGGGACTTGGTAGACCGTAGGCTGAGGTGTGAAGAAGTCTTGCGCTTGGAACGAGATGCGACCGGTGTCGAAAACGGCTTTCTGCTGGTCGTCCCAGGCCTTGGGGGCGATCGCGATGGTCTGTTCACGGTCCTGGACAATGTAGCGGAGGTGCGGGTGGGCAGCGGCAATCCGGAACGTCACGGAGCCAATGCCTCCTCCGACGTCAACGACGACCGAGTCCTTCGGAAGGCTGTCCCATGGGAACGCTGAACAGAAGGTTGAGTGAGTGCTGCCAGCATGTGTGGTAGATGTGCATACCCGAACTGTCGGAAACGTTCGTGCTGCCGTCTGCTATACTGCCGGCGGTCATACCACGACCAACCTGGAGGAGACGGAGGGAGTTTTCTGGACGCTCTAGCCACTGATACATGTCCTCGTCTGTGTCGTAAGCGTATTTGAACGCGCTCGATCTGTTGCTGCCCTCGCGCGGGCGGAGAAGCCACTCAGAGAGGTAGGAGATACTGCGGAAGCTCTCGCCTATGCTGAAGGGAGGCCAAAGTACGTCAGATTTGTTCGAAATAGGTCTGAGTGATGCAGATACGAACGTGGTAGGGACGATGGCTGGGACGCCATTGGTATCATCGTACTTCTTCTCCGGACTATTTGACGAAGTCAGTGTTTCTTTCCGAATGGAAAGGGTTTGAGCAACGCTTACGCGTTTCGAATCTGCTCTGGCGTCTTTCCGCTGTCGAGCAAGGCCGAAAGACGACCATTGGCGAACACATTCGGACGGACCTCCCGGACGATCTGATGGGTCGCGAGAAGGCGGAGGATGTGACCTATAGGAGAGAAGCGTCGGTCAAATTTCTGTCGCCAAGACGGGAGCCGAAGACTCACTGAGAGGAGACGGGTCAAAGGGTTTGGCAACAGGGCCCTTGGCGGCACGCAGCTCATCGATCTTGCGGGCGAGCTCATCGACGGTGATGCCATCCGGACCAGCCGCACGCATAATCTCCGGGATATGGCTCTCCTCCAAGAGCTGAATGGCCCCGGAGACTTGGTACTGTGATATTCGGCGTAAGCAACAGCGCGTACGGCGCGGCAGACAAACGACTCACCGCAGTCGCGTTCTCAAGGAGGTTGAAGAACGGGTGCTGGAGCGTGTTGATGAGCTGGCTTGCCGCAGCGACGGCGTAGCTAGCAGGGCGGGCCACGGCTGGGTCGGCCATGAGCTTCTCAGCGGGGTCTCCGACGGTGAACCCAGCAGCCAAGTTGTCGTTCCTGTAGAGAGGGACGTCGGGAGAGGGGAAGTCAAGGCCCTTGGCCTTGTACGCCTTCTCGATGGCATCGAGCGAGGACCCGATGGTGGCGTGGAGAGCGCGGAGGGTAGCTAGAGTCGTCATGTGGTGTTGATAGTGCGGTCAAGCTCTGTATGAGGGTCTTGGATGGGGGACCACATCGACTGGGAGCCTTCTTATGTAGAGTCAAAAATCGGATTCCGAGTTGAGGACAACGATGGTGGCTCTGCCGGAGAGTATGTCGTGGCCCTGCTGCCGCTGCCGTAGAACACGACGCATCGCGGCATGCTCTTGCACTCGGTGGTTGTTAGAAGAGAACCCATGGCAAGGGACGTCGTTACTAGCGAACGTTAGCGTGGAGACGTGGTTGGACGACCTCGAAATGCATGTGAAAATCGCTGTCCATGCGCGACGGTAACGGACATCTAATCTGATAACTCGCGCAGCGCTCCCCGACAGGCACGGAGATATCTCCAGCCCCTTGTCATCCGCCCTTTGTCAGAAATTCTTACCGAGCTTGCCCTCTTGAGACCAGAACCACGCTCGAATATGTAAACAATTTATGTGACGTCGTGTTCATGGCCATGTAGATATTACGGTTGAGTTCGATCGTTCGCTATACACGACCAGCGGCAAGTCACGAAGAAAAACATCAGGACATGGCCTGGACTTCCCTCAGCGCAGCTCTCATAGTAATACGCCAAAAAGTTGGAAAAACACATGCGAAAGTGGTGGCCTCGAAGCGCAGCCTGAGTACTGCTACATATGTACGGCTCTGAAATTCGAATTGCAACGCACACGCAAGCAAGCTACCGCACCCTCGGCCGTATGATATGACTTCATAGCTTCATAAGGCAACTTCCCTTGATCCCCAACCGTTTTTAAAGCCACTCGTCCAAATCGACGTTCCAGCCACGTAGTCATGGCGAAGGAGCATATGCGCAACATGCATGGGTTTCTCTTCCATAGGCCCAGGCACGACACATCCAACGAACACCGAACCTTGAACATCCGTCATCGCAAACTGGCCAGAAAGTCGAGCATCGCAGGAGCAATCGCAGCTGCAGCCACCATTTCTGGCCCACCGAGTGGGCGTGAAGCATTACGGTGAGAATGTAATATCTGTAGTCCGTGGTGGCGGCACGAATCCTGAATCAGAAACCGGGTCAAATATCTCGGTCCAACCTTGTCCATGACCACACCATCTCCACTGCTAACCAACGTTTTAGCTGCTCGCTCACAGCGTCAACCCGGCGACGACGAGCCCGCCAACGAGTGCGACCGCGCCCTCGAGACCACCCGCGAGGACCACGGCGCCGTTGCCCGTCGCGCTCGCAG
>VJXU01002202.1:0-18636 GCA_008694245.1 Ganoderma sp. BRIUMSc | reverse complement strand
CGCCGGTGCTCCCTGTTGTTCATTCGCGCGGAATTGACTGCTGAATGCCAGATGAAAAGGGGGGTGGCGTGCACGCACCATGCCTTGTATGCGATCAGAGCTGTCGCGAGGATGTTCGTGGCGAGGGACGAGGACACCGCCGCGAGTGCGCATGCATTTGCGGAGAGAAGGACGACGAGGACCGGGGTTCCGCGTGAGCCTTGCGCACGGACATACACGCCGGCGATGCCGAGGACGTGGGGGGCATCAGATACAGGCTGCAGCATGCGGAATAAAGACGGGTAGACATACCGAGAGCAAGGGTTACAAGCAGCGACCCGACGCAATACACAACCTTGTGCTGCCAGATGACACAGGCGCGCCACCACACGATCGCGTCTCCGACAACAAACTGTAGGATGATCTTTACTTTTACCTTTCCGCTTAAAATCTCTGAGCACAGTACTTGGGGCTCACGTTTAATATGGTGGCGATGGTGAGCATCCACGATTGCTTGAGGACGAGATCTTCGAACACGACGATCTCCCCCCGCCCGTCGTAGGACGGAGAGGAGAGGCCAGCCGTGGCGGCAGCGACCCACCGGCTGGTGCTCGACTGGTTCCAGATGAGGGCTGCCATGTATGTGCCCGTAGACAGGTATAGGATTAGGATGCCGATGAGAGGGATCCTGGCGCCCGTCGAGGTCCGAGCAGGCGATCCCCGGCGGCTGCGTCATCGCGGCGTTGATCACATAGTATTCGAAGGAAAAGGATGTCGAACAGCTCACATGAGGAAGTATATAGAAGTGAAGGAGAGGACTGTCAACACGCCTGGTAATGCCCCGTGAGACTGGGCCACGGTGGCAGATTCGCGAAGACGCCTTGAACAGAGAGTACGCACCGAATGAAAAGCTCGACAGCGCCAACTCGACGGTCCCGCCATTCGCATTCCGGGCGTAATATTGGACGATGTCTAGGGCGACCGTGTTGACCCCGAGCATACGAAAATCTGGGGCGGTGGAGTTGCTCTCCGAGGACATCGCGTTGGGTTGGATTCAGTTCTGGACGAGACGGAGGAGGGAGGGATGCCGGGAAGGGCTATCGATATAACGCTTTCCATTATCTAATCTGTCCACTGTGAAGTCAGTAGGAGGGGATTGGGCTGCGGTCTTGCAGGTCATCTTGAACGCCACGCTGCTGAAGGCGATTACGAAGTTTTCACAGGAGTTATACCATCCACAGTTCAAGCTCCCCTGACGGCGATAAGTGGGATGTGTTTCAGCCCCACGGACCGGAGAGTTCGCAATTTCGCACATGCCAGTGTCCTGCTCCAGCACTAGTGTCGTCCTTGGCACAGGTAGAGGGCAGAGTAAGCTCCTGAGAGACGAGTCCTGAGGTGGGCTGAGTCCAAGTCCGAGTCGGCGGGAACTGAGCAGTGTTTTGCGTACGGCTGGAGCCTAGCCTAGGCAGAGTGATGGAATGCCATTGTCCAAGAGTGCGGAACATCTGTAGCTTAAGCGAAGAGTACTTACTACTGTGAGGGAATCAGGTGCGATTCAACTCAACATCCGAGTCGGGAGCCGCGTCGCGAGGAGAATAGCCTGATTAGTGGCTGGTTACATAAACATAGATAAGGGGGCTGTGAGCGAACCTACATACTGACTCGTTAACCCTCGCCACCCCACTAGCATACCCGTTGCTGCCCTGAATAAGTACTTACTAGGGCATTGATCAGTTATGCCTGGACACTTTTGTGCTTGTACATCTTTTCCCCTCGCCTTTGCATCTAATTCTTGCCACTTCAAGTTGGCGACACTCCGATTTAAATTCGCTTTGAACCTTTTCCAGGCTCCCTAGATGGTGTCTACCATCCGACACTCGGAGCGCACCATTTGCGCGGGTCTACACGGGGAAATCGTGTCATATCTCTCGGAGCGAGCCGTGTGCTCGCACGGGAGCGTGCACCGCAAAAAAAAGTTCAAGTCCACCAGGGGGGGCATCACGCACCGGCGTAGCGCGCAACATACATTAGGACTTCCCTTGCGCAGTAACAAATACATTCCGGCTCGGATACCACGAGCGACGGGAGCGCGCGAGCTGCAACGTACAGTGCTTCGTACCCCGTCATCTTCTGGGCCTGGAGCCTCGCACAAGGCTCCAGCCAATATCGTGCCTCGCCGAAACGTAAGTAACAGTGACAGTAACAGTACCCAAGGCCGAATCGGAGGTAGGACGTACCAGCGGCGGGCCCAAAACCCTAGCTCCTCATCTTGAAATTCATATGGCCACCGGAGGCAATATCTGCCTGTTTGATGATTGGAGTGTGGAGCTGACGACCGTTGATAGTCGCGCAGTGCATGCAGGGGTTCTTAGAGGGAGGCGGAGACGGCGAAGACGAGGGGACGCCGCTTCGCAACTTGCGGATCGATGGTGATCTTGTCGAAGAAGGGTCCGCGCGCAGGAGGAACATAAGTAGGCAGCACTTCGGCGATCCGCGAAAATAGCGCGACAACGACCTACGTTCCGACCATGTACTCCGCGGAGGCGGGGTTGACGCGGGTAGGAATCGAGTGTGCTGCAAATGAGCCATGCGCTCATCTGTCCATAATCGTCGTTCTATATCCAGTGCGTTCGTGTGTGAAGCGTAGAGGGAGGACAGAAATGATCACCTCGAAAGCAGTTCATACACCGTTCTAGGCGATCTCTCAAACCCGCTCCTGCGACTTCGACGTTGCACCACGAGTGAGTACAGGGATTGTGAAGCGAAGGCTGCGACGCCGGCTTGTCTCTCTCAATTGGTGGCAGGGTGCAGCGCCCGGTTCACCGCTGTCCACGAACAACTTGCCCTGTGTTTCTCTCAATTAAGCCCAGCACATCAGGGACGACTTTGAGCGTGTGCTCACTTGTGGCCCTCGTTCCATCTCGCGATCACGGTGCCCTATGAACCGCTGGATCGTCGAGGAGCCTGCATGCAGCCTTTCTAGTTGTTTGAGATCGTCCAAGCGCGGAAACTGCGCGGGAGCCCAAGAGCTTGGCGTTGTTGGCGTTGTGCAGCGCGGTTGCGAGGACGGACATGACGTAGTCGCCGTCTACAGGTACCACTGAGTACAGTGGCACAGCGAATGTGAACGACAAATGGGGGCACAAGCTCAATCGAGCGCACGGGAGGCAGCCTCGAAGTGGACCGTGATGGCCACCTGGCCACCCTCCCCACCTTTGGTCGCATATACGGAGTCAGCAGCCCGCGCGGACCTCGTTAGGAATAGCTGTCGGTGGCTTGAGTGCGTGGTGCTAGGTTAAGATCAGAAATGACTCACGAGGTGTTCCAATCTTTGTTTGGAGGATCAGCCGCGTCCTTGTGAATTGCCTTCTACGCAACGTCCAAGTCGAAGGCCCTGAAGCCTTTGACATTGACAACCGCTTCAGCGACGAGGGAATCGAAATGCGGAGTCTCCACCATGGGGTACGCCGCCACAGAGCCAAGCGGTGACTGAAGAGAAAAACCACAAGGGCAAGATGTACACCCATAATTTTCTTCCACAAAGAGAATCATCGCCTTGTGTTCTGCACCGGTGCAAGCAGACTCAACTCGGTCTGTACCCTGCATCTCGTAGAATCACGAGTGGAACTGCGTGTTAGGCGTGGGCGACAGAAGCTACTGTGGCGGGCACGGCCCCATCGCGACATGGCAGAGCATCCCGTGGCGTCTCATTCCCATCCGCTGCAGAACGAACGGGAGGACGGATCGGAAAGACTGATTGGAAGCGCCAACGACACTGCATGGACGCGAACGAACGTGGTCTGGGCACAGGAGGAGGAAGCAGGAGGGGATTTGGAGGCTTAACAAACAGCCGTGTCAGAGACGTACCACGGATGTCTCTTATAGCGCACAGGTGACTTGATGCGGTAGCGCGGACAGCACGCTAATCGCTATAACCCTCTGGAGTCTTCTCTAGAGGACATCCCCCCTCCCCCCCGCAGGTACTGGTCGGACTGGACGGGAACCTCGTGGGATTTGGGCGGGATAAGAAGAACGCTTACAGGGGCGAACTGCAGTGAATCCGAGAAGAGAAGGACACCAGCAACGGTCGACTGGGATACATTTCCGACTTTGAAGTCCAGTGTCTCGGTTCGACAAAGCTCTTCCTGCGTGGTGAATTAGTAAGAGTAGAGTAAGTCAGGTCTGTCAAGCACGCACCGCTTACGATCTGCAGGTCTTCCTACCAACAATCCCATCCTGCGCGTCGCCTCGTGTAACGATGTCCGTTGCCAATCTTCTTCTTCTGCGGACTTCATAGCGCGGTTCAAGTGGATTCAAACTTATCGCAGAAGAGCAGACCGCGTCTCAGGCGCTTCCATCGACTCTAGAGTGATAACGGACATGTGGAGATAGAGGAATGACAAGGCTGGTGGGACTACTCATGCAGAGACGACAGCCTGAGAGTCTGAGACGGCCGTCCCGCTCAAGGTTGGCTTCGGGACAAATATGCGCAAATATACAGGCGTCTATTGGATCCTGTGCAGGTACGGCCCCGCCAGACTGTCCGAGACACTTGACCGCCCTCATCATGCCCAGTAGGCGGGGACCCCACCATTTCTCCATCATCTACCCAACCCATACTGGCGCATGCGGATCATACGTGTGGACTTGTTTCCTACCGGAATCGCGGTGCGTTCCGGGGGCTCGGACACGGTGCTCGGGCACGGCGCTGCGCATCGACGCGACACGCGTGGTCGCCGTCAGCGGGACCCCGTTCGACTTCCCCGAGACGCAGGCGATCGGCGCGCGCTGGGACTACGTCGACACTGCCAGCTTTGTGGTGACGGTACTGTAAGTACGTCCCTGCGCTGGCCGTCTCTCTTTCTTCTTCTTCTTTCTTCTGTGCTGTGCATGTGCCTGAACGCTGAGCTGGCGAGCTGATGATGGCCTGCGATGATCGATGGTCTGGTGAGCAGGCTGCTACGAGTGCGACAACGGCAGGATTTACGACAACCGCGAGGAAGCCAGGACATGCGTCTCCCTCTGGAGCGACCTCTCCGGTATCAGGTCCGTTTCGTCTCGTCTCGCCGTGTTCTTGCTACCTCTCGCAGACTCGTAGGCGTGATAGGGTATTCACCGTCTTCTTGTATCCACCGTGCTAGGCTGGACGCGACGAGGAGCAACCCGACGGTGCACGTCTGTCGTGCATGGCGTGGTCCGCGGTCGCGATCGAGCAGGTGAGATATATCGACATGATCAACGCGCCGGAGTGGGGCGTCGGCCAGATCTGCGCGCACATTCGCCTTCTCGACACAACACGATGCGGCGCGCGATATTCTCACCGCGATCGCGTTTCCCAGGAAGGACTACAGTCTACCACCGGGAGCCCGCGTGCAAGTTCTCCACCGTCCCGTGAAACGCCGGCTTGCCCGTACAGCGCGAAGTAGTGTCGGTAGAAGGTTGGGGGTGCAGTTGTGCTTCAGGTCTACATCGGGCCTCGTCGGCGCCACAAAGGAACGGCAGGGACTCGCTGCGTGAGCATGGTGCGTACTACAGCACCACGTCCCCCTCCCAGTCCCGCGGCCCGGCCCCCTTCCACACACTCCACGGTCACAACGACTCTGACGTCGCGCTCAACACGCTGAGAACGCAACGCAGGCACTCGCGGTGGCGACTGACGTCGTGACTGCAGGGCCTCGGCGTGCATCACATCACGCGCGGGTGCGTCATGCCGCTCGCGGTAAGTACTAGTACTCGTACTCGCAGCACGTCGACGCGGCGACACCGACACCGAGAGGGGCCACGGGAACACACATTGCACGCGGAGTCTGACCCGGTCCTATATATCTAGGCCATCTACACGGCGACCGCCCTCGTCGCGCTCGAGCGATCCCCCATCGACGCCATGCGCCTGTCGCGCGCCGGACAAGCCCAAGCCCATCCCCACCCCCATCCCCATCATGACCACGTCGGGTTCCGTCCGCACCGAGCTGAGGGGAACACGCACACCATCGGGCTCGGGCTCGGGCTCGAAGGCGCGTTCGACTCGGACGGCGTCGTGGTGCCGGATGGCAGACTCGGAGGGACGCCCTCGTTCAGGCTCGATTCGGAGCCATAAATGCCGCCGCCGCTGCCAGTGGGATGCGGGCGACCTGTGATGGCCAACACGGTGGCAGGGCCCTATCAACGCTTCCGTCTGGTGTCAGTCGAACTATTGAAAGCGGCCTCAGACACACTCCAAGCTAGGGAAAAACTGACACAGTTATGATTATGAAGACGAATAGGATATATGCAGCCGCCGTGTCAGTACTAGTACCATCCGGACTCAAAGTCGCGTCCAGGTAACGGGGAGAATATTAATGGCCGGACTAGCATGGCTTGGATGCTATTGTGCATCGCCAGTCTGTCGTGGTGCTCCGTGGCCGCATATAGGGAGTTGCGTTCACCGGGGAGCGTGCCATGCTACATAGCAGATGTGGGATGACCAAGGGCGGGCGACCCGCGATGACTGTCCGACTCGTCGAGAGCCCCGTGTTGTTGTTGACTGGCAACCTATGTACTGTAGTAAACCATGCACAGAAGTCACCCGAGCAGCGGAGCTCTTACTACTAGACAGTGGAAAGGATCGTACACTAGGTGTACTCGGAGATCAAGTTCTGGAGTCTGTTCACTGAAGCTAGAGCGTCTGGCTTTGGTGACAGTGAGTCCCAGTGAGTAGACAACGCGGCCGGAGTAAGTAGTCTTAGAAAATCCTGAACAAGGCCAGGTCCCACTGACGCGACGTCTCGAAGCACGGGCGGTCCGGCTTTCCCGGCGGCGCCTATTCTGGCAGAGACGCGACCGAGCACGCGTACGGAGCAGCACTCGTTCAACGGTCTTCCATCATACCTGCACCAGCGCGATCATCTATCACATTCAGCGCCCCTCGAATACCTCCGAGGCTACGAATCTCATTGCTTTACCTGTGCATTCTGGCTGGTCGGGTCCTTTCCAACTACTATCTGGCCTCGGCGAGCGGGCAGTTCGACTTCTAGAGGCCCCGACAGCCCGTAGTCCAAGTTCTTGCACAGTATACGCTCGGAGATTAGTATGCAAGCCGAAGGTGGTGCGATGTGTGGGAGGACATTGCTGCGTCGCAAGACCTGGTGACGAGTGTGGACAGTCTTAGCCATAATCAACGTGAGTCCTGCCACCAAAAAGGCTATTAACGCAAGGACCTCCTCATCGCACCTCCGTAGGTCATCATTGGAGATGCCATCGTATGATGACGCCCTTGTGTCATCTGGCCACACAAGGCAGTCTACTGCATCGGGCCTCTACTCGTAACCGTCAGTCTCGGTGTGTGTCTCTGCCGCTCCCCTTCAAGTTCCCCGAGCTGTTCTACAGTCTGAACTCAACATCACCTCAGTTCGCTCTATTGTCTCAGCGTGCATGTCATTGTTGCAAGAATCACCGGCACCAGTCCCCGTCATTTTCGTCTCAGGCAACGTCTTCGCGTCTGCCGCACCGTCCTTGTCTCCCGTCACGAACTTCCTCGCCACCTCCCTCATCGCCTGCATGGCCCGGTGCGTGCTCGCCTTTGCCCTGTCCTTCCCCTCCTCGACGGCCAAGTAGCATTCGCGGTGAATACCAATTGACAGGACGCACGGACGGCTGGTGAAGGAACAGTTCGCAGCATCCGGGGCCTGCTCCCAGGTCTTACAGGCCCTCCCCCTCGTCGTCGAGTCCGGCACCGCGTACTGTATAATCACGGTGCGCGCACCTTGTACATAATACACCTCAGTGTCGCCCCCGCCCCCACATCGCGGAGAGGTGGGGGCGGGGGCTACGCGTTCCGTTCGAATGCAGACCTACTCAGCGGTCGAACGTGATGGACCCAGTGTCGTCTTGGGAGAGCACGGGCCGTAACTTAGATTGGTGAGAGCTACGCCAGCAACATGCAGGCTGTCGAGCACTGTGCTTAGCACAGACTGTAATGGGATGCTCACCTATATGCCAAGAGTTGGACACGATGCCTTTGCACGTGCACGCTGGGGTCGACCGTGACGTCCTTCCGCTTCCTCCGCGCCTCGAAAAGACAGAAAAGTCTCGATTATCGAGAAAAGAAGCCTAGGATGCTCCGGTCGTCTGTGTCCAACTTGGGCGTTGTTCGCTTCATTCAGAGGCTTCCATTCGGATAGACAAAAGTAGATATGTACAAGGCGGCCAGTAGTAGTAAGTACGCGCCCCCGCCCCCGCCCGCCACTGTCCCTCTGAAACCGTTCTCGTCACCACTCGCATCGCGCCCGCCCCTTCACCAGTGCGCATGCGCATCCAGCGAGAACCTGCCCGCACGTCGCGCTTCCGTTCCATTCTCTGACGCTGTTCATGAGAAAACATAACATCTTCCAAGCGCCGCTGTGCACAGGCTGGTCGACGTTGGGGAACTTGCACTTTCGCCTGGCCAATTGGCGAGTATTGATCCGGGGCGGACACATGTTCACCATGTGTCCCGATGCTGTACGGCTGTGAGTTTGCCTCAGTATATCACACTCCAGTCAAGCATCATCGAAAGAAATCTTCCAGAAGGGCGCCATCGAGACGGACTTGGGAAGGGCATGACGCTGTTCAGCGACTTCCACCATGCTGTCAAGATCGAAGCATCTCGTCGAGTGCTCTCCGCGTGATTTTGGGGCGTTCCTTGGACGAAGAGGCCTTCACATCCGACAAAATAAGCGCTTCTTTCGCACCGCATTCCACACTGACACCAGCCTGTCAGCAACCGCGCTGTTGGGTGGTTGGCTCATCAGAGCGCGGGCGGTGCAGCCACAACCTTCCGCACAACGCTGCTGCACCCGAGCGGCATCTGCTGCATATAAGTGCGTGCGGCCCTGTTCCTTTCATACAAGCCGAGCCCTCTCACCATACTACTAGCACTAGCATGGATCGCGTATCGACCAACAGCACTCTGGCGCCTCCCGGGTCTTCCGGGCTCGCGGAGAGTTTCTCTCTCAGCAGCACATTCGGCGCCGCGCTTATTGGGACCTACTTTTCCCTCATGTAAGTACAATCCACTGGACTATTCCCTCCGACGAGCTGCGTAATTTAAAAAGGCATACTACGTCCACACCAGTCTATTCGGCGGGATAGTCCATCAAACATTCCGATACTTTCGGACCTTTCCGGGTGACAGCTCATGGCTGAAATGGCTTGTAAGTCGCCGGGCTCGATCATATCATGTCCTGGACCAATCCCACTTGGCTGACTGCGCCCCAACAAGGTCGCCTTGGTGGTGTGAGTAGCGCATTCGTCACTCGCCCACCTCATGTAGCATAACTCATGGGGTGTCTACGCATTCAAGCTCGGCCGAAGGCGTTCATACCGCCTTGTGCATACAGGCCTGGTGCGTACAAAATATCATCCTTCAAGCCTGTTCAGCTCGAGCTTAATGACAGTTGTGCAGCTACTACTTCCTAGTCACCGGGTACTCGAATTTATCTATCTTGACACATATTCCACTGTGAGCCTTCCTGACGCATTTCACAATATCGCCCCCTGATGTGAGCAACTATTACCTCAGGAGCATCGACGTATGTGTCAATTCCTCTTCCATTCCCTTCAGCTGTGTTCACAATGCACCTAGGTCCTCCTGACGTTGTCGGTGAGTGACATACCTATACGAGTGTGTGTGTCCCGATGCTCACCAGCATCTCATGACCAGGGCGTTGTTATAGTCCTCTCTCAAGCGTTCGTATCAGAGCTCGGTATTTCTAACACATGCGCAATCTAAACTGTCCATAGGTTTTTCGTTCGTCGCGCATACATCTGCGAGTTGCCATTCCTACGGTCTTCGAATTGACTGCATATTTATTATTTTCACCCACAGTCGGGAAACAGTACCGGGGATGGGCAATATTTGTGGTAGGCACTCTTCACAATGCGTCATCATTGCTTCGTTCTGCTGACACCGCTGTATCCGAAGGCTATCCTGCTGCTCGGCGAATTCGGTAAGCAACCCCTGACACATCAACAATAACTTGTCGTCGCTCATCGACTCGGGACACTCCGAGAGCAGTCTTTTCGCTAGGTCAGGGAGCTCGACTCAGCTTGGACCGGCCGTTCTCTCACTGATCTCGTCCACTGCCCGACAGGTTCTACGATCGATAGGTGGGTGGAGACCCGAGCACCTGCGTCAAATTCAAAGTAAAATCTGAGTCGCCGGTGCCATTGGTTCGAACTTGAAGCATCGTAACGCCGCCAACCGCAGGCATAGTCACCCATCCGGTACGTCCGTCGCGCTGTCTCATTGTCACGTAAAGGGATTCCAGCTGATTGGCTTGATTTCCGCACGTACTAGTGGATGGTTGCAGTCGCGGCTGCCATGGCCATCGCCGCAGATTGTATACTGACAGCGATGCTTACCCTCTCCCTCCACCGGAGCAGAAGCGGGATCAAGAGGTCAGTAACAGTCATTCTCTCTCCATAGCTCAAGGCTGCATTGTTGAGATGTTGTGGGAGTACAGGACAGACTCGTTGATGGACATACTGATTCTGTACACGATCACCAACGGTAAGCATTGCAGTACGTGTTCGAGTACCAGTCTCGCGGTCTCACGAGCAGCGCAGGGCTACTCACAAGGTAATACTTTCCATAAACGGCTCGGAGTACTACGAGTGTAGTGCGGAGGCTCATAGCAAGTGCCGCTAGCGCATGCATGCTAGTGCTCTTCCTTTTCGTAAGTCCTACAGCAGTGTTCGCATTCTTGTCGCGTGTGTCGGACTCACGCGGTCCTGACCGCAACATCCAGACTTTAACGCACCCAAACAATATGATATACATCGCGCTGTCCTTCGTCGCCACCAAATGTGGGTCGCACCATCAAGCTACATGTCGTCCCAGCTACTAACGAAGTTCCTTTCCGAGCCCTCAGTGTACACCAACACCCTTCTCGCCGCGTATGGTCCCAAATCATGAGTTCCGCTACCGTGGACTTACAGTTCTGGACAGGCTGAACACCAGGCAATCTCTGAGAGAAGCGGCGTCGAGCCCTTTCGGCGTGGAGATCTTCGGAATTGCCACAGGAGCCCTTCCAGGTCTACCCTCAATGTCAGGAAGGAATCTGGACAGCGGAAATATCGTGTCTCTTGAGCTCTCCGACATGCATATACAAAGTCAAGGTGGGTGGAAATCAAAAATTGCCAAATCTCATTTGTACACTTAGCTAACTCACGATCCACAGGGAAGGCTTAGACTCAGTGTCGCATGCTCTCGTGATTTCTCCTGCCGCACGCCACAGGAACCGTCTCCTTCATCCTTGTGGCTCTGAAGCTGTGAAGGACTCTGTGTATATCTATTTTGCATGTGGGAGATGACGAAATCATCGCGCACACGTGAATCATACAATTATAATTCACCGCAAGATCTTGCAACGACAGCGAAAGTCGCATACTCAAAACAACGCAAACACTGCAATGCCTCCTCATTTGGACCCGCACGCGGAGCTCTTGTATACAGGCGCAGACAAATACCCATGGAGCTTCGTCTATCGTCTATTCACCTTTACTACGCACGGTTTTGCTACTCCACTGCTACTCCGCCGCCTACATTCCAGTACGTGATTTAGGCCCTCCTCTCCTCTACCGAAGCTTGGTCAAGTACTTCAAGTTCGCGCCACGGACGTGCGACCGCGTCAGACGGAGTATGTCTCTATGAATCAGTCTACAGTTCAACATGACGCTCGTACCTCTTCTCGTCCTTCGCCTGCCGAGATCAGCGAGATCACGTCAGCTGCGCCGTCAAAATATACAACCCGAGGGCAGGACGTACGAGAGTGCCAGAGGCCCAGCTCTGCGGCGTGCTGCTCATTTCGAAGGTGATCTCTCCCCCGGAGGCGAGGTCGGCGTGCGTGAGGATCGGAGTAGACAGAGTGCGGCCGTTGACGGCGACACTTTTGATGTACGGTTTAGAGGGTGCGCTGGTGGAGGTGATGACGAGGGGCTGTGGAGACGCGGGGAGGTAGATGGTGACTTTGTCGAAGAAGGGTCTACAAGCCGAAACGAATACCGCCGTTGCGTGTTCGATACACGAGCACACCAGCGACGAGGTGCACTTACGTTCCGATTACATACTCTGCGGAGACGGGGTCGATGGGGTAGAACCTGAGTGCGCTGAACACGTACCACGCGCTCGTCTGTCCCCAGTCCTCCTTCTTCTTATGAATGTGTCAGCTACTGCAGCACGAGCCTGAGATAGATCCGAGGAAATGAACGTACGCCCCAGAGGCCGTTCACAGCGTTGTTGTAGTTGTCCTTCGCGACCTCGCGACTTTGCGAATGCGCGCCCGTGGATGCGCTCTGATGGTAGAGGGGCAGAACATGCATCCAGATAAGTATTATCCTCCAGCGGAATCGGGCCAAATACTAGAGCGTCCCGCCCGAAGGCGCACACGACCTGTTGCACGCGAGCTTGTGATGAAGTGCAGGTATATCAGCGTCCGGACGGTGACGTAGAGCTAGCGAGAACCCCGGTCTCGAATATGAATATGAATGCTAAAGGGCATCGTTAAGCACATCAGGCCTCGGGGCGCAAGAAACGCTGAACCGGTTTGTTGAATGTCCGTCCCCACGAACCGCTCAGCTCCCACCCAATCCAGATCAAAGAAACGGGTGTCTGACCTACGCGATATGAAGGAGCTGAACTCGCCCTGCGCTAAGCGGAGATGATACACAACGACGGGTCCGGTCCTGCCACGCCTGGCGATGCAAGAAGTAGCCGGCATGGCTAGGAACACGAGCCCATCCTGACGGGAGGACTGACGAAATGCCATGAGGACCCCTCCCGGTCCCGATAAACATGGACTGGCCAGAAGCCCCAACCGTTGCAACACCAGACAACGCGCTGACCGACCGGCCGGGCCTCTTAAACGTCCTCAGAACACCTCTGCGACAGCGTCCTGCCCCTCCTCCAAAGTGCCAGACATCAGCCGCCGAGCCAGAACTATACTTGCCCTTCTGGAGCTCTCCAAGCTTGGATGCACACACAGGCCCGGGGGTCTCCCGCTCGACATCGGACGACACGTTCACGCCGCACTGGGCCGGAAGCACTGGCAAGGAGCATGCACATTGCAGCTGGCGTTGCCGCCAACTCGTCAGGCTGCTCGAGTCCCACATCGATGGGTGACATCGCGCCGACGTCGTGCCACACAACACCCAAGGGTGCGAGGCGGTCCCGGTCTGACCTCCGTCACTCGATGTGAGGCCCTCGGCGCTCGTCCGTAGTCGCGTAGGTCGAAAGGTCGATGAGCGAGTGGTCGAGCGGGGAGAGAGGGCACACGGGAGCGTGTCGAGACGCGAGGGAGTAGGGAAGAGTCTCGATATCTCGAGCGCTGGGGCATCCGAGCCCCGAAGTACATGTCTATATACCTGTAAAATAGCCTAGGTAACGTAAGCAATGAAATCTATGTCTAGCCAGTAAGAGAGAGAGAACATAAGCAAGAGGGAAAAACGGGGTAGGAGGAGTGGAGAGAAGTGGAGAGAAGAGAGGCGGACGAGAGTCCGCAGCAATACCGGAACGGGAAGCCGGCACGGACGTGCCGGCGACTACGAAAGGAAAGGAAACTGCCGAAACGGGAAGGAGGAAGCGCTGGCCCCCTTACACTCGAGGGGTTGCAGAAAACGTAGTTCAAGGGATTACCACCGGATGATGTGATGGGGGTCAGCTCCCCCTCCCAGATTATGATTACTCTGCTCTGCACAGAAACCGATGCAGGGAGCTCGTCGATACGCCACTGAGAACTTGAACTTGCCTTCCACACAGTCTACATGAGGGACATAGTACGCATATATTCGTCGTCAACGACCTGAGCGCGGTCCCGCCCCGCCCCGCCCCTTAACGATGCAGGAAATGGCCGATTTAGCCAGGAACATGATCCCATCCCGGGGGTCGGTGGGAGGATTCGCGATGTGCCCTGGCCCATGGGAACCCCTCCCCATCCAGATAAACATGTGCTGGTGCGATGCCGTCCGTCCAATGGTTGGAACGATTTAGGGACGGCCTCGTTTATGACACCCCTGGGATGGCATCACAGCCTACCGAGCTCTCGCCCTCTCATCTGCCGCTCTTTGGACGCGCAAGGTATCCCGCTCCGACCAGGACCTGAGACTAGAGGCCTGAAGCTTGCGCTTCCGTTCGACCCGGCGGGCCACTTCAGACCCCGCCATTGATGTGGCACGAACTCCGGTCGTGTTGCGCGGGGACGCCTCCTGCCGTCGGAGAACCCGCGAGCAGACGAGGTCTGGCGATACGTAGCCAGCCGCACACGAGGAACCCCGGCCGTGATGGATACGCTGACTCCGGACGCGGCAGCGCCGTATCGACGAGGCCACTCTTCGACATATCGACCTCGTTACGGGTATGGTATGGGGCAGTTCCAAATCAAATGAACGCGACACACCTGCTACAGTTTCCCCGCCTGAACTCGTTTAGTACCCTCCATGAGCTGCAAGTCCTGCGTCGCGGGGGGGCCCTCCCGGTGCAGGTTGAACAGTGCGTACCACGACGCATGCGTCGATGAGCTGTTCCACATTGCCGGCGCACAACTTGAAGTGGAGGCTCGGCTGGTCCACCGCAACGAGGAAGAAGGGACAGAGTAGGGAATTGCAGCAGGCCAATAGAGAAGTTCAGAGTTTCTCTTCAGTCGCATCAAATGAGGGTGGTGGGAGGACTTTGACTCTGAGCGCGCCGGACTCACTTGCCCTCGCAGAGGCACAAGCATGCGCAAACAACAGAGCGCTACAGCACCTATCGTCTTGCGAAGCTGCCGTAGTGCGGCACAGCACCGGGCCGCACACGTTTTACTTTGAGATTGAAACCTAATACGACCAATTAATCCAGTTAGTACCCCAGATTAAGAATGATAGATCCAACCGCAGGTTGTCCTGCCTACCAACTTTCAACATTCCTGACGACAACAACCACTGAAAGAGAGCTGCCCAAGTTTGCAAAATTTAGGTATACCATGTCCTTGAGATGTCCCGTCTGTCGATACACTTGCACGGTCGAAGGATCGCATCTGACGTCCTCCTCATGGCTCTGTAGCTTTCATCTTCTCCGTCAAGAGACCATTCGCATTACTCCCCAGAAGTTGATCACACCAGCACGTGGCTAGATTATCAGACTGCGCGGGTCGACAGCCTCCGTCGTCCATCGCACATAAATACATCCAAGCAATGCTCGAGAGCCTCGGACTCCCCCACACTACATGCCATGGATGCCGCACCGAGTAGCAGCGCTCTCGTACCTCCTTCCGAAGTTGTTGACAGCTTCCCCCTCGACAGCACATTCGGCGCCCTGCTTCTGGGGACATATTGTTCTCTCGTGTAAGTGAATCCTGCTGTTATACTATCCTTTTTGCGCTAGACACGTATACCAGTTTATTTGGCGGACTCACCCATCAAACCATCCGATACTATCGTACATATCCTAATGATGCCTCTTGGTTAAAAGCCCTCGTAAGCGGTCCTAGGTTTCTCTAGCAGCCTGAATACAATTCACTGAGCCATCATGTCGACAAGGTGCTCGTTGTGGTGTGAGTGTCAAAGCATTCAATCGCTCAACTTGTGTAGCTCAGTGCTCACGATATGCACCCATAACAGCCTCATGGAGGGTGTTCACTCCGCCACATGTATATACTTTTGGTGGGTTTTATTCATATTTATCCATGGGTTCTGACGCGCTTTAATCCGTCAAATATCATATGGCAGCTACTACTTGTTAGTCACCGGGTACTCGAACATACTATTCCTAGCACACCTTCCTCTGTGAGTCACAATCGAACCAAAGCATTTAGTGGTATAATCTCATTTGAATATTTATGACCGGAGGGGCATCCAAGTACGTTAATAGTCCTTCAGGATACCGCCTTAATAGGGCTTACAATCATGCGGCTAGGCTCTCCCGGCATTGTCGGTAGGTGGCCAGGCTATACTTGTTTCCCTGTTTAATAAAATGATCTGTTTTCTCGTACCTGATACACAGGGCATTGTCATCGTCTTATCTCAATCGTCCGTATATCAGACATTTGTGCTAGAGAGGCATATTAACCATCTAACTTCATATTTAATAGATTCTTCGTCCGTCGAGCATACGTCTGTGAGTCGCAATTAGTAGTACTCATTGTCGACATATTCACAGTCCATCCCAGTTGGACGCCAATACCGCGGATGGGCCATCACTGTGGTAATGTTTTGAGTTCCACGCGCATATGGACCTTATTGCTAATGGGAGCATCGAAAGGCCATTTTACTCCTCGGCGAATTAGGTGAGATATTGGCCCTGATTTCCACGCTTCCCCCAATTCCCAACTTGAAGTCGCGTCGGTCGCTGATAATTATGTGGACAGTCTTCTCTGTAGGTCAGACATAAGCACGCACTACCATATTTCCTCTCCTACTCAACGCTTTTAATTTTTGAAGCTTCTTCTATTCACAAGTACGTAAGCCTATGTGATACGGAGGTTGTAAAACGAGAGCTAATTGCGTTGTAGTATCGTAATCCCGGCGCGGGAGACTACTGGTGTAACCCCCAATCCTGTAAGTCGTTCGCTAGCACAGACAATTTCATTGTGAGACTTATGCATAGGCTGAACATCCTTGCGCAGTGGATGTTTACCGTTGCGGCAGGAATGGGCATCGCGGCAGATAGCATATTGACCACGATCATGACGCTCTCCCTGTTTCGAAGCAGAAACGGACTCAAACGGTGAGCATTGTGCTCGCGTCCCGTAAGCAACCTAGGAATAATTGACCACGCGTTATGCGAGTGTAGCATGAATTCATTGATGGACGTCCTGATTCTCTACACGATGGCCACCGGTAAGTGTATCGTGCCGTTGCAATCACTCAGGATGATAGTCTCATGAAGGGCTAGGGTTGCTTACAAGGTGACGACAATTACTATGGATTCAGGAATCAGCACAGAACCTCATGAGTGATACCAGCGCATACATGCTAGTATTTTTCGTTTTCGTGAGCAATCATCACCCTTGAATACCAGATGCAGCAGCCTTGACCCAGGTATCTAGACTGTAACACGTCGACATGACATGATATACGCCGCTCTGTCAATCATTGTCAGCAAGCGTAAGTCCTATTCAACACCGTACCGCCTTTGCTCGGAAGCTAACCTGCACACCTCCAGTGTATGCAAATACACTGCTCGCCGCGTATGGTTTTGGTTCACCCCAATGGCAAACTCGGAGCTAATCTCAGCTTCATGGACTTTGCATAGGTTGAACACGAGGCAGTCCCTGCGGGACGCCGCTTTCAATCCTTCCGGAGTGGAGATCTTTGGGATCACCGGTGACGGGAACAGCCTGTTGGCAGAGCAATGCTCAGCGCACAGACAAGAACCGCGCAGTGAAAATGCGGTGTCGTTCTTCGAGCTTGTCGACATGCGCGCACGGAACGAAGGTGGGTGAAAACACGCCACGATGCCCGTGCCGGCCCTTGCTCACCCTATATGTGTATTGAATCATAGGCAAGGTTTGAAGCCTGATAGTGAACAGCCTGACAGCTGAACCTGCAGTCCGGACGCAATGCCCCCGGGACCGCTGAATCCTCTCGTTCGGAATCTGACGACTCTATAATCTACTCGCGCGGGCGCGATCATGTACGACAAACGGACAACGACATGTTTTGTATTTGACTGCTCCGGCCAGGGCATCTGCATTTCAGGCTTTCCGGATCCCCATGACCCCACTCTCATCCGAGTCATTCCGTGCATCCAGACTGGTGGTCGATCAGGCGCTTGAGCCAGGGACGTACGACCACGTCAGATGGACAGTAAACGGAAAGTCAGCCTATAGCTCAACATGTCCGTACCTCTTCTCGTCCACCGCCTGCCGAGATCACGTCGAGAACGTCAACTGCGCAACAAAGCTGTATAAGCCGAGGGTATGACGTACGAGAGTGCCGGAGGCCCAGCTCTGCGGTGTGCTGCTCATCTCGAAGTCGATCTGTCCACCAGAGGCGATATCGGCATGCGTGAGGATAGGGGCGGTGAGTGGGCGACCGTTGACGGTTACGCTCTTGATGTACGGTTTAGAGGGTGCGCCGGTGGAGGTGATGACGAGGGGCTGTGAGGATGCAGGAAGGTCGATGGTGACTTTGTCGAAGAACGGCCTACAGGCCGAAACGAAGGCCGTCGTTTCATGTTCAGTCCACGAGCACACCAGTGACGAGGTGCACTTACGTTCCGATGACATACTCAGCAGAGACGGGGTCGACAGGGTAGAACCCGAGCGCGCTGAAGACGTACCACGCGCTCATCTGACCACAGTCCTCGTTCTGCACATGAATGTGTCAGCTATTGTAACTCGAGCCACGGGATATATACGAGGAAACAGTCGTACGCCAGAGAGACCGTTCACAGAGTTGTTGTAGTTGTCCTTCGCGACCTCGCGAATGCGCTCCTGGGACTTCGAGGCAGCGCCCGCAAGCGAGTACAGGTACGGAATATGGTGCGACGGCTACGAAACCGGTCAGCACCCATCCACCCGCCGCAGACGTGCACATAGCCCGCAAAACATACCTCATTCGTGTGGTCATTGTGCCCTATAGCGGTATCCGAGTAAGCCCCGGTATCCAAGACGCGCATATAGTCACGCCGTTAGGCTCCGCTCACCTCCGTCGAAATGCTCG
>VJXU01002198.1:0-11836 GCA_008694245.1 Ganoderma sp. BRIUMSc | reverse complement strand
GATGAAGCGGGATGGGTAGGCGCGGGGCGGTCGCGTGCGTGGGTCCTTGGCGGTGTACGGTAGCCCGGGAGCAGGAAATATATTTTCTTGGCACACGATTGCGTTGGAAACGACCGGACGGAACGAGGACGTTAGCTGGTAATGTGTTCAAGTATCCGGACGTGGTGATAATGTATGCGAGTATCCGGACGTGGTGGTAATGTATTCGAGTTTCCGGACGCAGTGCGCAGGAATTAGGAGGTGGTATTGTACCGGACATGATGGAGGACGAGTGTACTACGAGGTGGTGGCGTACTTTCAAAGGCGCAAGGAGCAATCGATGCAATGGCGTCGCTGTGTACGGGCGTGCTACGATCTACACCAACGGCCAAGGCACGCAGCGCGCAGAACACAGGAGTCACCCGCGCGCCATCCCCCATGCACGTCGTCCTGTTTTCTTCGCTTTTTGAACGCTTGCTTCTTATACCGTCAGAAAAACCACAAAGGCCGAGAGACGACTGGCTCACCGATGCTGCTGCGCCTCCGCTATGAATTGCGTTAGCTGAAATTCTAGTCCATACAATCGACCCAGACGATGACTCGCCGGATGCAAGCGAATCTCGGCCGGAGCCCCCATGGCGGCTGGTCCCGGCTCCAGCCACTGATTAGCCCCCGAAAATCCAAGGCCGACACACTCGGGGCCCTCCATGCACATGCGCAGTCGCGCGAACCGAGCACTTACCTGGATGAGAAGGCCGAGGACAAGAGGTCCCCCACATACCCTGAGCATGTCGTCCGCGGACAGAAGCGGACGATCAGCGAATGCGGATCAGAGTAGACTTGGAATCGCACTCACGTTTGCCGGAAAACAGTCGCAAGTCAAGGTGGTCCGAGAGCGCGACTTGGTTCGGCTGGCGGTCGGACGGCCGGTGGTGCAAGCTGGGTGGAACGGCAGAAGTCGAGGAAGACAGCACGATAGCTGCCTTTGAATCTCTGTAAATGAGTTGGTGAGCGAGCGTACACAATGAGCGGGACGCCACCGGCCATGCCTCCCACGCAAGATATCTAGCTCCATATCCTAGAGGCTTGGCGGGACGGCCGTGTTGCTAACGAGCCTGCGAGAGAGCTGGTATATATACTTGGCACCTCGGACGGTCATCGGCGAGAACGGAGGGTGCAACCAGGAGAAAGCGGCCACCGCCGCGAACACCGGAGGATGGTCGCCAATGACAAGCACCAAAGCATGAGACACCGCGGTCGAGCGCGGAGCGGATGGACGTGTTTCCGTAGCTCGTTAATACGAGCAGCTTACATGAAGCACGGTGCCGGACGGTAGCTGTCCGTTCAGATGAAGAACCGGTAACAACCACGAACGAACAGAGCCGGTGGTTGCTGCCCGTCATGAGTACACGACTACCGTAACGATAGGTTTGCGCGGAGACGTCCGCCACTCGCCGCTCGCCGCCACCGTGACCACGACATGGCCATGCAGGATGCGGAAACAAAACCACTCACCACATATCGACACTTGCCGTCCATCACGCTCTCCCGGGGGCTACTTGAGCGGTTCGCATCACAGTCGAGTACCGCGCCGCTGTCCCAATGGGTGTCAGCGATGTGGGCTCGACAAGTGGACCCGAGACTAGACCACACACCTCCGTTTCTGAGCCCTACGACCGGAATGCTGGACGATGGGAGACAGGCAGGGACGGCACATGGAAGTTGAGAGATGGGGGAGAGGAGAGGAAGGACGAGGGGACAGGCTTCGCGCCGCGGTCCAAGTTGTTGCTGTGTTCAGGGCAGACCAAAAATTTCGTAGACCTGGGAATCCGGACGTTAGCGTCGGCGCCCGAGGGTAGGGTGGCGGGTTACTAGGTGGTTTGGCAGGCGCGTCCATTTTGATCTCCAGATCTCGCGTCGCGCTGCGCAGTCCTGAGGTTATTTCCCCTGCACCGTGGTCCGGCTGGGCGCCGCAGGAATGATCGCACCAGACCGGCCGCCACGGTCTCGGTAAAACTAACAGATGGGGTGGCGGCGAACATCCTGGTCTTGACTCGTTCACTGCTTCTGTCCGTTGGCCCCGTGTGCCGTCGTAGGACCCAGCTTCAGGTTGCTCAACTCACCCACCCGAAGACGGGAGACTCTGCGGCAACAGTTGGCGTCTGGATTTCCAGCAACAAACAAAATCAGATGTCCATGACTCACACGAATGGAAACCGCCTAAGATTCGGCGTTGTCGTTGGAAATGTATGCGTGCCTGCGTCCGGATGGCATCCAACCCCAGGTCCGAGTCGGCCGCATGTTCATCGGTCGAAATCGACCCCGGCTACGCGAGGCATGCCGGCGAATGCCAAAGCGCGCATGAATACATAAATGTCAGAATTCTGTAGGCGACGCTCTACAGGCGACGGGAGGTTCAGGCCGGGGCCGTCGTGGAAGTTGGGAGCAGAGTGCCAAGGCTCGGCAATGCAGCAGCGCAGCGCCACCACAGTGCAGGCGCCGGAAGCTGCCTTTTGCGGTCACTCTCCCAACCGCCGCCAGCTCCGTCTCGGCAAACTCTCTCTCGTCTGTCAACCACCACCATTGGTGGCCCACCATCGCATACGCTAAGCATTGAAGAAAATTACAAGCCAACTAGTCGGTGAACTCATCGATCTCCGACACCTCGCCCTCGACCTCCGACGACCACACAGCGTCCTCGATCGGGTCCTCCGAGTCCTCCGCCCCCTCGATGGTCTCGACCGCAGCAGGTCGCGCAGCTCCAAGCGGCGCGCCAGGGAGGACAGCTGTGGGATTTGTAACCGCAAGGTCAACCTCGTCTTCGCTCGCCTCCTCGAAGCGAAGCATACCCGACGTCCACAACGCGAGCAGCAGCTCCATCACCGGCTGGCCACCGGGCACATCGCTCAGGTTTCCAAACGGCACGCCCGCGTACGTCGGCCATCCCCTCAGCATTTTCCCTCCCCTGATGACGACATGCCGCGCGTAGCCCTTCGCAGACCACCGCATGCGGGCCCTGCGGTTGCCGGTAGTGTCTTCTGCCAGGCGCAGTGAGCCCGGATTCGCACGAAGACAGACTCGGAGCTGGTACGTACTCAATTCGTCGTCCATGAGATTGCGGAGGCGCGACCGAAGCTGCACTAGCCGACTCGAGTGGCTATCGGTCGTCCGGGATCGGGCTGTCGCTGCCTGGACTGTGCTGCGCTGCGCCGGCATCGAGCTAGTAGTGGTAGGATTCGAGAGAGAGGAGTGGACAGAGGAAGGTGTGACGGAGGAGGGAATGTCTCGATCCCTATGTTCGGGGTGAATTATATAGTTGGGGCACCCTGCTCTCCGGGATCTTCCCGAGCCCTATCGCCTAGTTCTCGGTCCTCGCTACGATGCTCACCAACGAGGACAGCTGCCGCTTCTAGGTCCCAAAGATTTAAACGCGTCCACGGGCAACCTCACTGCGGTAAGCCTTTCATTGGCTTCGTCCTTGCGCGTGATTTACAGTTGTGATGACGACATTAGTACTGTGCTGGCTACGCGCGGTACGTAGAATTTGCGCGGTTAAAACTCCCGAGAATGCCTGGCCGTCAATTTCGCAATGTTCCGGTATTGAGGAAACGTACGCCGCCGCATGTCGTGCTATGTCGCACTAGCATCCGACCCCTCAACCGCCCAAACGACGAGTCTCTCGTCTGTCCAGGTGCCTCCTCTCCGTGCCCAATTCTTACAGTCGGATGTCGGTGAGTGCACGCATGATCTCGGGCAACTTCGCCGACACCATGTCCCCGTTTGTTAGCATATACGCTCAGGCATTCCGCACATCCACGGGATAGCTTTTGGCTGCATCCGACCGTGCATCGGCTTGTTCGCTCGGGTGGTTGATTGCAGTTGAATGGACTTTCCCAGTGCTCTGTCCGCCTTTTTTTCTTTACCGAACAAGCGGGCGTGCCGACTTCAACAGCTGATGCGGTGAAGGTAGGTAAATTCTAGCCAGGCACGCTCCTGCTCTCGAACTCGGTGAAGCTGAGTATCTGCACATAGACAGTGTCTGTCCGGCGACGTTCCGGCTTCGGTTTCACATACTTCTATGCTGTGGTCGATACCTGTCCATACTCACTAATAATATGCGGTTTAGGACATTCCACTTCGCGGGCCATCGCAAATCTCGGGCGTACTCGGGCACACCGCATGCGCTTGGTCACTTGGCACCGGACACGAATGCCCGGTAATGTCAAATCATGCAGGCGATGTTGCGCCCACCGCAGCTCAAATATTCATATTCCTGGTCCTTCTTGCAGGACACGGTCGAAGATATGTACCGTGGGCGCGAATGCAAGAACATCGGTGCAGACATCCACATTGACCAGAGGATGTTCGGTGGCATCATGCGTCCAATGGGATGTTCTTCCGAGGTGATCGTGATTGGGGCTACCGGGCGCATTCTATTCCGACTACCCAAATTTCGAGCTCTCTGCTGTATTCAGGGTCGACGTCGCGGAGAATCTGCAGTGCAACCCTGTTCTGAATTCCATTTAATCTCGCGTATCTCATGCCCGCCGTGTGCCCGATGTCTGACGGTTGAATTCTCTCGACAGTCGCGCGTTCAAATTTGTTTTCGACTGCCTTCCAAAGCCACGGCGAGACGGGCGAGGTCCAGCGCAGTCCTCGACTGCCAGTGCGCGGTGGCATCCATCGGCATATGTGCCCGGAGCCCCTCCTCGCCCGCACACAGACGTCGACGGCGAGGTGCTGCATTTAGATTTGGCAGAAGGTCTGCCGGCACTCAGTTCTGTCCTGGGGCAGGCTCACTCTAACGAGGATTCGCAGGACCCCATCTCCTTTGCCCCTCCTCCGATCCAAGCTCCGAGCGAGCAAGTTCTGCCGCGCAGCCGCTTCAAGCCGACGATTCGTGTCCCGTCGATACGCTAGGGACCTGGCCGTCTGAGCGGGATCGCTGGCTCAGACACTCTGAGCGCACCGCTCGTAATCCCACCCGACGGCTGCGTTGCTGCCTCGTGCCTCCCTGTACCCACACCACGCGTAGCCCGCCGATACGTTCTAAACAGTCCTTCCAAGCACGTCAAGCCCCCTCGCCGAAGTAGGTCGTAGATGTGCGGCACACGATGCGAGTTGGCTGGTGCACTCCGAGTCGACCTCGCTCGAGGTCACGGTGACCACGAGGGTACGGAAAGGGTGTGCAACGCATGTACATACGTCTGTGCAATCAATACAATCAATTTGCGTATAACCATGATCACGACGAGTCTTGACGCGAGGAGGCGGCAGCCACGGCCCCGGCGCAGCCATGCGTCCAAGAAATATTGCATCTTGCGCCCATATGTCGAAGCGGGCACGTCCCTGATGCCATACGTGCCGGGCACCAGCGGGCATACCTCTCCGCACAGCTCGCGCACGCCGTCCCGGGCCCGTTGCGGCGACTCGAGTCGAGGGACTATGCTGCTCACGCATGCATCCTGTGTGCGCGCCACGGTCCACCTGCAAAGAGGAGCGAGCCATGCTCGCGCAGGAAAGAGAGACGAGCGAAAACAAGGCTTCATCATTGTTCAGGAATGAGGACAGCCAGAGCAGGCGAGCGTGGCGGACGGTCCCACGTCGCGCACACACGTACGTACACACCGTCACGACGAGATCACATCTCGCGTGCTCCCGCAAATCTCCAACGTCCTCGATACCGCCACGGCCCCCGGCCCTGCTTGGCATAGTGGGCAGGTGTGGCCGTGTGGCCCTGGCTGGGTAAGTAAGGTAAGCCCGCCGCGTGCGTCCGGGACGCCGGCGGTGACAGTGGTGCCCCTGAGGTTGACGACACGGCGTCCCGATCGCGATGCACATTAGACTCTGGCTGTGGACCGCTTGGTTAGCGGCTTGGCGCAGCGCATCGGGGTCCGACGGGGACGTACCTTGGCCCTGTGGACGGCACGCTCTGTGCGATTGCTGGTTAAGCGGAGTGGGGCGGCGAAGAGCGGGCGGTGGACGTACGTAGCGCGTGCAGGGACACAGGTCGGTTCCGAGTCCAAGACGGCAACCAGGGCAACCGCCTGACACGGCCGGAGGCTCTCTGGCAATGAGACGACGGTTAGATGTATACGTACCAAAGGACGTGCCGGTATCTGGGGGAGGGACACACGTCTGAGCGAAAGCGGACGCCGCACACAACGCCCGAGAGGCCGCCGTGAGCAAGTGGACACCGTGGCACAAATACGAATGGGTCGACTGCTTGCCGGGGTTGCGAGCCCGTCTCTGCGCACAGACCACAAGGCGGGGTATATAGACTGGGTCGGAGACGCATATCCGCCCCATGTTCCCCGTCCTCGAGCTCCGTCTTAGTGCTCGCTATCAATACGACCCGCTCGCGATTGCGCCCCTCTCCGTCAAGCACAGAACAGCGACGGTCACGGTTGTGCGGATACTGCCCGCCTGCCCGCCGTCCGGAGGTGCGTCGGGTCCGACAAGCTGCAAGTGTGGGTACTCACCGTATTGTGTGCAGGTGCCGACCGCCGGCTTCCCGAGATCCTGGGCCGACCCGGGTCCCGGACGAGGGATGAGCAGGTATGTCCGCTCACTGGCAATGAGACGTCGAGCTGGTCGTTGACAGCCCCTGCACAGACTCGACACGAGTGCTCGCTGCGGTCAAGACCACTGTTTGCGGAGCGGTCGGTCTGGTGGCTACGGAAGGAGCGGGTGAGTGTTTACCGTAGATAGACGTTAGAGCGGTGACGGCGGGCCGCGCCAGGGACGTCGAGGACGCGACGGTCGGGGCTGGCCAGATGTGGACGTCGAGGCGGCAGGGCAGAGCATGTGCGCACTGCGTTATGCAGAACGGGAGCGCAGACGGGCGGTGTCGTCGGTCGAGCAGGGACGCAGCCAGCTGTAAGTTGAGACGTCGTGGCGGGGGCGGGGGCAAGGAGTGGCATACTGGCCCATAACGGTAGACAGCGAGCGAGAGAGACGCTGCGAGAAGGAGCGCAGGCGGAGCGGGCCATGGGGAGAATTGGGCGCCGTGAGCACGGGTGGTGAGGGAGAGAACGCAGCGGGGCTCGACGTCGGGCGGCGCAGGCGTCGTCGAGGTCGGGCCTGGCTCTGCTCATGAGCGACCGATCGCGGGTGCAGTCCAGAGAGAGGACGGCCACCCGGCTCTCGGACGATGCTGCGAGCAGCGCAATCCTGGCTGGCCAGGAGCGCCCCTCGGAAGGCCCACATAGGAGGCACGTGAATCTCACGGGGTCGCGATGCGTCCTTTGTCCGCCAAACAAGGCAAGAGAGAGCCGCCGGACGCGACGTTCGGTCCTCGTCCAACCTGCCATGGCGAGCCTCCCTCTATAGACCTGCGCACTCCCACTGGATACCACTCTTCTCCTCTAATTTATCCCTTCTCTCCTAGTAGCCACCACCGCATCCACTCCTGCGACACCTCCGGATCCATTCCCCTCGGCCGATATCTGGTAATCTAACAGGACCGAGACAGTGCATTGTTATGAGTGACGGGTCTTCGTGAGTCTTTGCTTTGTTCTCACTTCCTTCATCTTCCTTTATTCTTTTCCGTCCCCTCATGTCCCTGCCACGAAAGAGACTTCCAACTTCCCAAGAGCTGTGGTACGGCAGGGTACGGCCCTGTCCATTTGCAAGGTTCACGAGATATTTCAAACAGAAGGGATTCCGAAAATGTCGGACAGCGTCGTTGGGTTGGGGCGAAAAGGGGTAGGAGATCTCCCAGCTATCACGATGGATCTTTTCGACGGACGGTTCGCATAGGCGGGGAAAACTTGAGTGCAGCCTCCCGGAGTTACTAGAGATCCAGCAAGTGACCGTCGTGGTTGTTGGCAGGAAAGACAACGCATATGAGTTGTGAGTACATGAATGCGATCTCGTGGTTAGAGAAGGAGGCGGATACCACACTCAAGTGGCTGATTCCAATCCGCGCGGAAGAAGGCCCACCCTTCGGCCCCGCGAGAGCAATAGTAACCGTTGATGCGCCTGAATGACGGGCTGTATGCGCCTGTGTGCAGGCGCATACAGCCAGTTTTGGGGGCATCTAACACTCGTATATCTTCGGGTAGAGTTTGATGCATTGCGAGTACCGTGCGTTGCCCAAAGTCTTCGCCTTAGCCACGCCGTACCTGCTTTCCTGCACTGAAACATAAATGAATGACTGATGAGTCCTCGGCGGGATCTGGCTATGCTAAGGCTATAGCTATTGCTATAGTAGATTGTGGTCGCTGGAACCCTGCTTGAAGTCCGCGAAGCCGCCAGCAGAGAAAAGTAAGAAAACGGTGAAGCCGCCTCAGCCACTGGTAGAGCGGCGCCACAAAATGCGGACTCCATATCTGTCCATATGCCTGGATTAAAATCAGCAGCTCCTGGGAGAACGTGGTCGTAGTGCTCGCGCCGTTTAGGATTTTTTGTTTAGACAGTGAGAGCGGAGAATGGCACAAACAGTCCTACACGGGATATCCACTCATGAACTAGCGCTACCCCCCTTCGAGCCTTCGTCTAGTGAGCCATGGGCGATCAGAATTGGCGATTCTACTTGTTTCTGTGGTTGATTTTTGGATACGCTTCTTGCGAGAATCGAGGTGGGGTTTATTCGGGCATAGGGCGCTTATGCACAAGCGAGCCAGAAACGCCGTTTTTGCAGAAGCGATTCTGGACTCGCTTCTGAACCCAGAATCGCCAACTCTGACTTCCCCTAATTGTGTGTTTATGCCACGTATTTCATAATGCCTGATCGTGCGCGATGTTTGCACCTCTTTTCCAGTGTGCAGGAAAGCTGAAGTTCATATTCAAACGTTCTCTCGCATTGTCAACTTTATCTCGTTTCATGATTGGTTATTCTTCTACTTGGGAATATGACGATCTGACAATTTATTGTGTCAACCAGAAGCAGCAGAGATCCCTCGCCGGTGCGTCTTGGAGTTGAATGGCGGCGAGATTACCACACCTCTTAACCTCATACTCTAGACACGAATATTTCAACCGCCTTCACCATGCTCCGATGAGAGTATCGGTCCTTCTCGCCAAGAGTCTCCCGCCATGCTACATCCCTCCTCCATGCAGGTTCCTGCCTCTCTCCTTCGCCAACCAGTCGGCTTTGGAGCGCATGCCGTTCCCCCGCCGACGTATCATCCGTCCCTTGCCCACGGGCCACCCAACCATTATCCCCCAGAACCCCATGCATCAAAAAAGAAGTCCTCCAAGGGGAAGGAAAAGGAGAAGTCGAAGGAGAAGTCGAACCACGCATCGCGCAAGGGCAAAGAGCGAGATAAAGGAATATCAATCCAGCCAGCGCCTGCGACTTCGTCCTATCCCACCGGGCAGCCCCATCCCGGCGCTTCTCAGCAGAGAACGGCCTTTCGCGTGCGAGCGTATGCAAACGATCCATCTGCAACAGGCACGCCCCCCAGCATCCAGGACGGCCCCTACGGTGCCGCATATCGCGTGGGCGCTGAAGAGGACGGACGATCGCGATCGCATGCCAATCGCCCGCACGCCCAAACCACGCAAAGTGCCACCGAGGCGCAGCCTAGAGCCTCGTATTATCGCTACGATTACGACAAGATTCGCGACAGTGCACCTGCAAATCGCGCAAAACAACAAGCTGCGGGGATTCCTCCATGTACTGATCCGTATGCGCCTCCGCCCCCTTCGCATCACGCCCCGCCCCCGCCACAGCAGTACCCACACTATAGTTCCAACCCCGTCCCTACTTCCTCCAGTCGTCCACACGGCTCTAGCTCCAGCTCGCGCTCATCGAAGCGCAAGGATACCCACATGTACCCCACCGACAACATATACCCCTCCCCGCAACCCTCTTACAGCGACACCTACGACTGGTCTCAGGATACCTATTTCAGCCCTGCACCCACCCCCGATCATAATCACTACGTTCCGACATCCGTCCCCGTTTATGAGGCCTCTCCGCCTCCCGCTCCCGCGCCTCCCCCGCACAAGGAGAAGCGGCACAAGTCGCGATCGCATCGACATCACGAGCCCCCTCCCCAGCAGTATTCTCCGTCAGGCTATGCTCCACCCCCCGCTCAGCCTCAGCCCCCAATAGCACAGCCCCCGACGCGAGTAGTCCGCATCCTGACGCTGCTGATCGAAGATAAGCGGCAGTACCACGACGAGGAGAACGAGAACCTGCTCACTGAAGTCCGCGTACCGCTTCGACCCGCAGATCCGGGCGATACAGGGATGTGGGCGGACGCACAGGAAGTTTCGGAAGAGCTGCAAAAGGGCCCATCCCGCATTGATGGTGTGTAACTCGATCGCACGGATATGCGCGCGCTAACGGACGTGGATCTGCAGGGAGAGCGAAGGTTTATACACTGCGGGGCAAGTACAAGCAGTACTTCCTGCGAACGTCTGAGGATGGGACACACGTCTGCCAGCCGGCGAACTTGAAGGTGACGCCCGAGCGGACGCTCGAGATATTCATCGAGGACGTGAGTTATCCATTTTCTAATTATCCGTTTTCTCCGTTGGCTATGCTATGCCATATATCATGGGCTGGCTTGCTGACGCGCCGTCCGTTCTCCCACCACGCAGAACCCTTGGGCCAATACTACCCCCATCGCTCGCTCCGCACCCCCAGTTCTCCCCCACACGACCTACCGACGCCTAGCACAGATCGGAGATCAATGACCGTGACGTCGCCCTCTCCCGCCCCTGCTTCGGCATTACCCTCTTCGCTCCAGCTGCAGATTGGACTCCCCGGGCCTGCGCCTCCCACAGAGAAACGGCCAAGCCACTCCAGCTTGTTCAGCGGGGATGACGAGTTCCAAGCTCCGTCTCCAGAGGAGTTCAAGTATGACGTGCCGTCGCCGAAGAAGAAGCGACCACGCTCCTCCAGCGTGCAGTCCGTGCATTCCGTCCGATCCGCGACCCCGGAGCACCAACCCCAGCACGACGCGTTCTCGCCGTTCGACCACAGAGAGCCGTTCGAGATGCCAGTGTCTGCGATGCACTCGCGCACGTCCTCGGTGGCCTCGCAGCCATCTCAACCTCGTGCTCCCCAACCATATCCTGCACCACCTCCTCTATACGACCCCGCGCCAGTGTCCTCGGTTCCACCTTTCGAATATCCAGACATGACGGCACAGCAGCCTGGGCAAGCCCGAGCGTCGTCCGCGCAACACTCGCGCTCTCGTTCTACGTCGTCGTTCTCGCAAGCCACCCCGTCGCCCGCACCATCCAGAGCTCCGTCTGGCTCCAAGCCCTCCCCAACAAAGAAGGTGAAGCTCGACAGGCTCGAGGTGCCCCAGCCCCAGCCCCCGCATCAGTCCCAGTCTCAGTCGCACACTGAGTACTCGGTCTCCCCTGCCTCCACCAGCCGCCCTGCGGCGTTCCCATTCAGCGACACTCGAACTACTCCGCGCGTCGTGTCGGGCTTCGAGGCGTATGCGAGCAAGCCGCCACCCGTGGCGTTCAGCGGCGCGCCCCCCGCGCCAGCGCCAGTAACGTCCAACCCGTTCGCGCGATACCGCGGAGATGACACCGTGGCGTCCCTCTCGTCGTTTGGTCGCTCGACGTCTCAGTCCCAGCCCAAACCAATCCCGATAACGATACCGACGGTTCACATGAAGCCAACATTCTCGCCCCCGTCCTCCCCTCTCCTCCCCAGCGCCTCTACGCAGCCAAGCATGCCGACGACGATGGCGCCCTCGGCGCTGACGATCACCCCAACGCTCTCGGGCGAGACGTCGTCCGAGCTCGACAATGCGGTGGGCAAGTACATCCGCAGCATCATCGTCGACGAGCCCGCGTGGAAGACGTTCGTCGCGAACCGCTCGCGCGTGCTGCCGATGCGCGCGCAGCTCACGCAGTACCGCTACGTCGCGGGCGTCGTCGC
>VJXU01002196.1:0-15457 GCA_008694245.1 Ganoderma sp. BRIUMSc | reverse complement strand
CATCGTCGTCGAGTAAATCCGTGCAGGTCGGGCGAGAGGGTTCGTCCATAGGTGTATCGTATCAAGATGTGGCCTGAGTCTTGGCAAAGCGAGCAAACTCGCAGTCGCCAACCTGGTGAGCCAAATCACGAGCTGTAAGGCCTATCATGAAGGTAAGTCGTGCGGCTGAGCACCTGAGACATGAGCCTATGACTTACATTATACACTGTTTTGCCGTGTACGCGGACGGCTCTTCCTTGAAATTGGTACCTACGGACAGTCGCGTATGTCGGATCCCATGCTGTCCAGAATATGGAAACGACAATAAGACCGAAGAGTATTGAAGGGAAGAAAGTTGGGAGTGAAACAAAGTGGTACGAGGCAACGACTGACGAGAGGACGTGAGGCAAGGACCGTGCGTGTTTGGTGGTTGGACTTACTTGACGTATGACCTGCCAACGCACACCCCACGCTGGCCGCCCATAAGCAACCGCGAACGCGCCACATCCACAGCTCGCGGTCCAGCTTTTCCCTGTCCTTTTTCGTGGCCGATGTGCGCCTCCGATTATCTGTGCCTCGAGTGGTACGCAACGCGCTACCGAGGGCACGCACGCGGGCCATTTGGTCCTTCTTCTTGATTTCTTGTTCGATGGTTGGCAGACAATTCGCGCATACGGGAGGATAACGAACTTCAATGGAGCGCTGGTATTCTGGAAGAAGTTCTAGACGCTTCTCGTAGTCGGGATCCTGGTGAATAATGAGAGATTAAAATGGTTGGGTAAAGAGGACGGGGTCGGAACGGGATTACGGGAGACGTACCTCTGGCGGGGGGAGATAGTTGGCTAATAAATTCTGGAGCAACATTTGGTTCGTCTGGCAAGCATGACAGAACGAAGTGCTTGCATGGGTTGAAGGGAGCCGGTCTTTGCGCGGGGACGCTACGGTTGGCTGAGGACGGTGTATCGCGGGCGGAGGGCAGTGGATGATACACTTACCTCGCCGTGCGAAGGAGGTTTTGTTGTAGGTTTCGTCATGCATAGCTGGATCATCGGAAACGATCTCTCCGTTGACGTTGTAGTGGTTCATACATTCGCAATGGGGACACTGGAACACGCGGGGGTTTCGAGGGGAGGGGGTGACACTGGACTGGCAGTAGAAGCAGAAGACAGCGGTAGGTTGCTTGAATATGCGAGACATTTGTGGAGACTAGGCGAGGAAGGAGGTCGGGGCTGGGAGAGACGGGCAGGAGAGCATCGGTGACTGAGAGAGCGGACTGAGGAGGAGACGCGACTCGGACCCGGGGTCTCCGTCGCCGGGCACGTGAGTCGGACGCGTCCGCGATGTTGTGGCTTGTTGATGCTGGTGACGTCTGTGCCCGGTCCGAGTCTGCAGTGGCCAGCTGAGTGTGAGGCCGAGCGAGTCCCGCCCTCGAGGCTGCAGCCATGTCCGTAGCCCGCGAGCCGTCTGCGTCGAGGGGAGAAGTCACTCTCCAGCCCGGCTACTTCTCCTCATCCCTTTACGTCCAGCCTCTCCGGGAGGACATCTCGGCGCTCATCACCTCGTTTGCTGACCAACTCGACGGCAACCTACACCCCTTCGACTTGTTCAAGACACTTTGGTCCCAACAGGGATGGTCTTGGCTACATCTCCAAGTCTACGACGGACGTGCAAGACAGTCTTTTATATGCATCACCGAGAGACTTTTTGCTGGTCCGTAACACACACCTTGGCTCTCCATAACACTGTTTGATCTCCGTCTCCGTCATGCTAGAACGTATTGCAGACACAGAAAGCCCCTTGACCCGAGTCGTTGGTCTATTCTCACTGTACACGTTCCACACTACCCAACCAAGTACATCTGCACCACCGTTCTATTCGACAACAAACATCGCCATCCCAATCGGCAAGCATTCCTTGTCTATCCCTTCACTTCAATGCCTCACCTCCAACCTCAGATATCTACCAATCAATCGTGTCGCTACCAAATGCTCTGCGCGAGAATCATTTGCTTCGGTTGCGGCCATATGTCACACATATCCTGACTACTCTGCTCGACGCTCAGGCTTTCCTCATCCTGCCAGACTCTTCACTTCGGGCACAAAATCCTGCACGGCTCCCTCGCGAAATATTTGTGCCCGAAGGACAGGATGCGACACTTTGTCTACAAGCTTTTGGCGGGGCAGATCTTAACGACGAAGTTAGCGCTGCCATTCACGCAAAGAAGAAAGGACGCCCCTCCAAGCGCGACAAGGCTCGCAAAGCGAAGGACGCCTTGGCATCTCTCGAGAGATATGTCGACCGGAATGCCGTAACCCTTCCCGAGCAATATTCCCATCATTCCCTCGGACCGGCGTATACAAGCAATACCCATATGGTCCTTGGACAGGCACCGCATACTTCCCTCAAGAATTACGTTGACCGCAAAAACGAGCTGTTGGCCTCCATCTACTCATATCCCTGACGATGCCAGTTCCTTAGCTCCCTCTCAACTCGGCCCGACCGACGCCGTCTGGCGAGCGAACGAGGCGGTTCTAATGCGCTTGAAGCACATAGACGCGATGGCCGCAGAGCAAGGCCTAGAGGTTGGCGGGGAAGGGGGCGAGAAGACTGGGCTATGTCGAGTGGAAAAGGCGGTGAAAGAGCTTCAAGAGTCCAGTGGCATTGGAGCCAGCGGGGGCATTCTTGGTTTGTTGGAGGGCGCCGGCATGGATTTGTAAGGAGATCGAGGAACATTTTCGTGATGATGCTCATACTCAATTTCACCAGTACTGTTAGCCCTCAAAAATCCGCATTGCTCCAGCGAGAAATAGGGCTTGAAAACTTGGACAAACTTGGCGCACGTCTTCCATTTGCCGACTCGAACGACTGACCTCGTCATGACTGGCGACACCCTCAACAAAACAGGACGTCAAGCCGTGTCAACTAAGTATTGCACTCTAGAGGAGGCTGTCAGGGGCCATGTGGAACCCCATCATATGTATGACTGATGCACGGTCAGCGGTGGCTGCCATGCTTACGAAGCGGCGTGTTCTGTACCCGTTCTCCGACTCACTTACAGTACTGGGCCATCCACTGTGGCACTGGCATAGGACCTGGTCAGATGGGTTTGTTTAGAAGAGGTGGGTCACCTTGTCAAGTCTCAAATCATATGACGTTTTCTAACTCGTCACTTTTGTAGAGGTAATTCTAACTTCAGACACCTTGCGTACAATACTATCTGTCTACGCTTGCCAACATTTTCTTTACGGTGCAATGAAATAAGTCGCAGTCATCACTACTTATCGGTGGAGTGGTAATGTCACAACTGCACGAAATTTCACACTGAAGTACCTACGATGCAGTCCAGGTCAGATGCCATCTCTGATGCATCGAAAACCCCGCCCCGCCCAAGATCGGGATTGTGCGTGTTTTACTGCTGCGCCCTGGTGCGCGCTGTGTGTGCTCGTTCCCAGGGACATCAACATCGCCGGTTCCCAAGAACAGGGGGTCCACTGACTGGCAGTGCGGAGGCGTGCATCACCATCTTTCCTTCGTCTCACCACAGTTCACCTCGCTCGGGTGCATACACGGTCATTTCTCGTACTCTCAAGCCTGTTCCCGTCCTACTGGCCATGAACCGAAAGGCCTCTGGTCCGCAAACCCGCTTCCACTCCTCCGCCACCCAATCCAGTACTTCGCTGCTTCGACCTCAAGGAAATGACGAAGTGCGACCTCCAATCGCCCGGTCATTGCGAGCATCCGCCAGCAATAGCTCCATTGTACGTATTCGATTCCGTTCCGGTCGTTGTGATTCATGGACCATTCTCTCTGGGACAGAGGACATGGTCCGCCGACATGCCAAACTCGATTTCGAATAAGGTATGGAGGACGGGAGTGAACCATCTCTTCAGTCGTCGCAGCGCACTCACGCCCCAGCTCCACCTCTTAGTTCGTCCTCCCTCTCGACCCTGCGGAATTTGATGGCCCAGAGGCCGACGACAGGCTTCACAATCCTGATCCAACGAGGGATCGCCGCAGCGACAAGGGCGGGAGTGTCCTGACGTCGCGAGGGTTCATGAACCTTGGGTGCATTCTGATCCTCGTCACAGGCATCGTGGCGCTCTTGTACGGTTTCCCATTGACTTCGCCCCGCGCCCAGTGGGATTGACTAACGTTCCATCCCGGAATTCCTCAGTGCCGGATATCCGCTCATCTCGTATTTAACTCGAACAAAACCATCCTATCTCGGCGGATTCAATCTGGGGGGGATCAACGCGTCTGGCCAGGTCCCGTCCATGCCAGGCAACTGGGGTATCATTGACCTCGACACGCCTGACGATGTCCGTTCGAAGGTCGACTATGTTACGGGGCAGAAATGGCAGCTGGTCTTCAGCGACGAGTTCAACGTCGACGGCCGTACGTTCTACCCAGGAGACGACCCCTACTGGGAAGCTGTCGATCTGCACTACTGGCAGACGAATAACAAGGAGTGGTATGATCCTGAGGCCATCACAACACGCAACGGCTCCCTCGAAATCACGTTGTCAAGGAAGGAGAATCATAACCTGAACTTTACGGGTGGTATGATGTCCACATGGAACAAGTTCTGCTTCACTGGCGGCCTTGTCGAAGCCAGCGTCATGCTTCCCGGGTACAACAACATCCAAGGCCTGTGGCCCGCCATCTGGGCGATGGGGAACTTGGGTCGCGCCGGCTACGGCGCCTCGCTCGACGGGATGGTAAGACGTCGTGTTTTCGATTGCGGAGCATTGTTCAGAGTTCCTGATGTTCCCATAGTGGCCGTATACCTATGACGCGTGCGACGTCGGGACATTATCCAACCAAACCCTGAATCACCTTCCGATCGCTGCTACAGCGCAGGGCAAGAACGACAAAGACCACGGCGGTGTGTTGTCATATCTTCCAGGCCAAAGACTCTCGCGCTGCACGTGTGCTGGCGAGTCGCACCCCGGACCCGTGCACGAGAACGGGGAATATGTCGGTCGCTCGGCACCAGAGATCGACATGTTTGAAGCCCAGGTATTGCATATACGACATTGCTTGCGGGCTACGAGCTGAAGCCTCTTTGTTTGCCCAGATTGGCGACGATGACGACGGCAATAAAGCCGGATTTGTGTCCCAGTCTGGTCAATGGGCGGTATGTACATGTCTGACGGGATATGCATATGCCAGAATTTGACGAGGACCGTTGCATAGCCATTTAACTACCAATACATCTGGCACAATACCACAGACAATCTCATCATCCCTGATTCCACCAAGTCATCTCTGAACGGATACCGTGGAGGAATCTACCAGCAAGCTACATCTGTTGTCACGCAGACTAGTGCGTATCACCTTGGCTCGCGGTAAACGATGGTGGCTAACAGTTTGGCCGCCATAGACCAACAGGCATACGAGTTCAGCGGGAAGGAATTCTCGACGTATGGCTTCCAGTACAAGCCAGGGTTCGGCGACGCCTACATGACGTGGATCAGCGACGGACAGCTTGCGTGGCGGCTCAATGTTGCTGGCATGAGTGCGGACAACGTCGTGGAGATCAATGACCGTCCCGTGCCTCAGGAGCCGATGGTGAGTACAACCGTATTCACGTTTTTCGATATGCTGATCACTGTTGACCGTGGCGGCGCTAGTACTTGATCATGAACTTGGGTATTTCCGAGAACTTCGGTTTCGTCGACTACGATAACCTTGCGTTCCCGTCGACACTTCGTGTCGATTGGATCCGAGTGTACCAGGATCCGAACAACATCAATGTCGGCTGCGACCCCCAAGACTTCCCCACGGCAGCCTACATAGAAGAGTAAGTCTACATGAGCCGCTTCTCTTCCTTTGGTCAAGGCTAAAGTTGGACATGGGATTAGGTACATAGAGGCGTACACAAACCCCAACCTCACAACATGGGTGGATGATTTCAAGCAGCCTATGCCCAAGAACAAGTACCACGGAGATTGTTGAGGGACGGTTGCATCACGAAACATTTTGTTTTTGGTTTTCGGGTTCGGAACACTATTCCTGCTATCTCGTAAGTGGCTCTGTTCGACTCCACTGCCTGTCACACGATTGGGGACGAACGTAGTCGGCGATTCTGACTGGTTTGCCATGCAGGTTGTACTGTACATTCAGGCTGCATACTGTTTTAATTGTTAAGCATTGCATTGTTTCATGCAGTAAGTATACACGAGGAAGGTTGGACGGGGGTGTGCAGTTGTGTGCCCCGGCGTGTGCGCAGCAATGAGCCGAAGCGGGCACGGACGCGGCCGGCGGGAGAGGGCGGGCAGCGGCGATCGCGGAGGGCTTATTCTTGGAGACCGGACGCGATTGGCTGGTTGACATAAGCGGGCGCCTTGGGGCCGGTGCGTTGTTGTTTGGCTGATCTTGGCTCAGGCTTGGAAGTTGGATCCCTCCTCCCCTCTCCACCGCCAACGTCGACGCCAGCAGTCTCAGCGTTCCAAACCGTCCGCTCTTTACCTCCCTCCCTCCCTGTACCACCACCGTCCCCCTCCCGCGCCCACACCGCACTCAGATACCCCCGTCAGACCCCTTCTCCGTCTGTCCTCCACTTCCCACCGTCCTAGCAACTCGCTATGGCGTCCCAAATGCGCCAAACTCCATACGCACAACCGCAGTCAGCTGCCCCTTCCACAGCAAGCCTTCTCGGCCCCGGCACGCAGGGCGTTCGCGCCGACCCCAGGCTTCGCAGCGTTGGAAGTATGGCATCGCTCGTCAGTGTTTCACCTCGTTGCTACCTGCTCCCCATCTCAAACTCCCACCTGCACAGAGCGACTCTCGCTATGTCAGTTCCGGAAGGCATGACTCCATGCCTGCCTCTCTGTCAGACAAGGTGTGTGGCGTTCGATACTTCACCTCGACAGGTCGTGACAGCTTTGGCTAGTATTCGCTTGCTCCCGATCCCTCGTCTTGGGGCGCAGACCTGTCTGTAGACCACCAAGAGGGCGATGACTACCTCCACAACCCCGATCCTAGAAGAGACTATAAGAGCGATAAGGGAGGACACATTTTCACCTCGAGAGGTCTTGCGAACCTTGGGTGCCTGTTTATCCTCTGCGTGGGGATGCTTACTCTCTTGTAAGAAGCCTGCCTTTCCCGGTTCGCTTTTAATACATCTACTTACTTTGATTCGACAGTGCGGGCTATCCGTTGATCACCTACTTCACGCGGACACCCCAGTCGACCCTTGGTGGCTTCAATTTGGGCGGAATCAATGCCTCCGGCCAGGTGCCCTCTATGCCCGGTAACTGGGGACTTATTGACACCGACACACCACAGTCCGAATACACCTATACCGACTTTGTCTCAGGCAAACAGTGGCAGCTAATCTTCAGTGACGAGTTCAACGTCGACGGCCGTACATTCTACCCTGGCGATGACCCGTATTGGGAGGCTGTGGATCTGCACTACTGGCAGACGAACAATATGGAGTGGTACGACCCTGAGGCCATCACGACCCGCAATGGTTCCCTCGAAATCACCCTTGAGCGCAAGGAGACCCACGATCTTAACTTCCAAGGAGGTATGATGTCGACCTGGAACAAGTTCTGCTTCACGGGTGGTATGGTTTTGGCGTCGGTCGTGCTCCCGGGCATTAACAATGTCGTTGGTCTCTGGCCTGCCATCTGGACTATGGGCAACCTCGGCCGTGCCGGGTACGGAGCTAGTCTTGAAGGCATGGTTCGTACTCCGCCATCGCATTTAGAATTCAACTATTTATTTACCTTGCATGTCTGTTCTCACCGCAGTGGCCATACACCTACGATTCTTGTGACGTCGGCACACTGGCCAACCAAACGCTCAACAATCTGCCCGTTGCGGCGACGAACTCCGGTACAAAGGATTACAACTTCGAGCTATCATATCTTCCAGGCCAGAAGCTCTCCCGCTGCACTTGCTCCGGCGAGTCCCACCCTGGACCCGTGCACGCTGATGGCACCTACGTCGGTCGCTCAGCCCCAGAGATTGATATTTTCGAGGCACAGGTATGCCAAGCCTTGTTCGGGATAGTCATGCGGCGCGCTAATTGTCCCTTCGTCCAACAGATTACTGGTGAACCCCTCACTGGCCAAGTGTCTCAGTCGGCGCAGTGGGCCGTGAGTGGCGCATGAACTTTCCGGCCTTCAGGTATTGACTGAACTGGATCACAGCCGTTCAACGAGTACTACACTTGGTTCAACACTACCGACAATCTGATCATCCCGGACCCAACCATCAGTACCTTGAACGGCTATAAGGGTGCCGCCTTCCAACAGGCTAGCTCCGTCGTCACCGAGACTAGTACGTCCTTTCTCAGGACTCATTTCGAACCAATCTGACTGACAAACCATAGACCAACAGGCGTACGAGTTGACCGGGAACGTTTACTCTGTTTACGGTATCCAGTACAAACCTGGATTCGATGGCGCTGTAAGTATCATCGCAAGTGTGCTTCAAAACTTCAATTGACCCGCCCTCTAGTACATCAGCTGGATTTCGGACGGCAAGCTTGCATGGACTCTCGAGCAGGCTGGTTTCGCTGCGGATACTGTTGTTGAGATCGGGCCTCGACCTGTTCCCCAGGAGCCTATGGTTAGCTCCTAACGATCTCGCTTGTGTTCGGTGTCGCTGACAGATGGTCATCAGTACATCATCGCCAACTTGGGCATGTCTTCGAACTTCGGTTTTGTGGACCTTGACCACTTGACGTTCCCTACGACCATGAAGGTGGACTGGATTCGTGTTTATCAGGATCCGGACAACATCAACATCGGCTGCGATCCTTCTGACTTCCCCACCGCGGCATACATCAATGAGTAAGGAGCGTTGGAGTTACCCTTACGATCACATCTAACCCACTCGTTTTCAGGTACATCGAGGCTTACACGAACCCGAACCTCACGACGTGGCGCGACGACTTCAAGCAGCCCTTCCCCAAGAACAGTTTCCTGGGCCAGTGCTGAGCCCTCTCGCCGCAGTCCCTTGCTGTTCATGTTTTCGTATACTCGCTATATAAGCCCATTCACGAAGGACACAACCGGTTAGCATGGAGGCATCCGAAAGCAATTGCAGGCCATTGGTAGTCGTCGCCACCATCCCTGTCCGGTCATTACCCGCTCCATCATACCGCAATGTACTTCCACCGCATCATCGTCGCATGTTCATTTCGTTCTTGATCTACAGCTAGTCTACATTGTTCCTCCCCGTCGGTTGCTTTTCAAAGGATATCTTACTAGTAATAAGCCCGTCGTTCTGGTGGGTATCCTGTATATGTCGTTCATGGCCACGAAACTACTGGCAACGTCAAGTGATGTGGTAAAGTTGAGTGAAGGTGATGGATGGGCTCTTCAGTTGTTGAGTTTTCGGCCACGACATCAAGCTATCGACCGGATCAGATAGGCTCGTTGCGAGGCTATATTTTCTGTGGCTGAACTTTGCTGTGCCGCAGTCCTGGAAGAAGCCTTCCGTATTGGGAGAACCAGTCGAACCCTTGGGTACGAACCGATATGACACAGCGGAATAGAGATTTGTCATTCCCCTGTAACAGTCTCCAATATACATGTGGAGAGGAAGATTTGGAAGGGAAGATTTGGTATCCTGGCTTCGACGATTACGTCTGGCACCATGATAGTCCGTACGAAATAGTCATAGAGCATAATTGTAGTAGTCGTACATGCGCAGAAGTCCAGGAAAGTGTCAGAGGAACTCGGTTAGTGTAGATCCACCACCCCAGCTAGAGTGTGTGTTGTGGTGTGCGAGAGGAGGCAGAGCGGTGTGGTGATTGTATGTCCTCCCTGGCACGCACGTCTAGGGTTACGGGTAGTTCGTGGTAACGCTGTAGGTCGATCGCCTCTGACCGACTGATGCCGCCCACGTCGTTAGGGAGCCAAATCATCGGCGAAGGTGCTAGGAGCTCCGGCGGGTACAGCACACCCGCCATCTCCTCGGCATGGTCTGCGAATGGGAGAGCAGGCAGGTGCGGAGGCGCGTCAGGATTTGTACGTGCGGCACGCTCTGTCGCCGTCAGGTCATCCAGTGTCTCGGTTTCTGCCATAGCACAGGAGACCTCCGCGTCAGTATAGTTGCACGATAGATCCGACGAGTTAATGCGTACCGAGGGGCACCGGACCTCTTGTTTCTGACGGTGAAGGGGTGACCGCTAGCAGAGACATCATCTCCAATACCGATGCGAATGAGCCTCTAACACGGGCCGTGTTCCTCGCAGAGCTGACCAGACTCGTCGTCTCTTCGTCCAACTCTAGCGTTATGCCAGGTCTAGCATTCTGCTCGAAAGTCTGCAGCGAATCTTGGGTGATCGGGGTCAGCGAAGAGTGCGCAGGGAGGCGTGTCCTCCAGCTGCAATAGCTCTCTACGATGACGACGACAAAGATGGCAGCGCCAACGAGAATGCCCCCTTCGATCCATAGACGCCTTGTGAGAAAGATGAGTCCCATAACTAGGGGTTGGAAGGCAAGGATAGTGGCAAGCCGGCGAAGCAACCAGATCTGGAGCAAACCACCGGTCTGTGAGTGTGTCCGACCATAAACGTAGCCAATTAGGAACCTATGTGCTATGGTGATCGATGCGTCAGGACCGTCACGGAGGCGCACACAGGGCGGGCCAGGCTTACCGACTAGAGTAAGGAATAGCAAAATGAGGACGGCAGGGGCGAGCGGCGGGAAAATCAAAGCGAATGCGGAGGCAAAGATGATGGCCAGCAAGGAGCAACTGAGGGCGTACGACGGGTCGTACGTTCGCGGGTATACAGCTGAACAACCCACACCATGAGTGACGGAGATATAACTGCAGGCGTGCACATACCTCGGAACCGTTGGCGGGGTGTGACGGCAGCCTTCTCCGCTCTTGTGACCTTCCAGAGGCGGATAGGCTGGAGTAGAAGCAATCCGGGAAATACGATGGCCACAGTCAATACAAGCACTAGGGCAAATACGCTGACGTAGATGACGCCGTCCGCGAAGGAGTTGGTTACGCCACTGTCAGTGACTAGGGACCGCATAGAGAAGACAACAGCCCCTGTTGCAAAAAGCCATACGCCCGAAACGAAGGTGAAGACCCAGAACACGGTCTTGAACATGATCAACTGGTATCCGGATACAGATACAGAATTGTTGGTCCGGTTTGCATCTGGGGAACGTGCATTAGGTCAGAACGGACCGCAAAAGAGGCGTTTCTTACGATGGAGGAGGAAGTACGCGAGGGCTACGAACAACGCCGCTGCGAGAGCAGGCGCAAGATAAGTTGCAATGCCAGCAGCAAGTTCGTTGGTGTTTGTCAAAGGTTGGAAAAAGCGCAGGTAGTGAGCGACATCGGGAGCAAGCGCCACAGAAAACCCAGACACTGCCAGCACTGCAAGGCTCGTCAGCATGCAAAATTCTCAGAACTTGGGATGGCTCCATGACGTACGTCCAGCGGTGAGGAAGAACCCAACCGTGAGGACTGCCAACCACCACAGCAAACTCTTGAACCGATGACTAGCTTCACTCTGGTTTTGCAGCTGGTCCCATCGGATATCTTCTTTCGCCCGGCCTTCGATCAGCTGAATGCCGGGTATGTGGCGAACCCCGCGACCAATCATGAGCCATCCCTTGATTCTGGCGCCGTCCGCAATGTCGGTATAGCTATCGCGCTGCACCTCCGCGATCTCGCTGTTGATGACCTTGAGCTTCCACCGCCAATGGTTGATATCGGAGTAAATCTCGCCCAGGGTGCCGTGGTCGACGCCCGAGAGGGGACGCACGAAGGGCTGGCGGGGCTGCAAGCGCAAATGAGGGGGCGTAATTTCCTCGGGCGCTGTAGGCCCCCGCGCACGAAGTGGGAATGATTCACGGTGCTCCTCGATTGGAGTGACCACTCTGTTGCGCATGCGAGGGGGTCGGGGGCGGAGGCGTGCCTGCGTCGGGTACTCCTCGGCATTCTCGAATGCCTCCGGGTCTTCGCGGCCGACGTCGTGCCAGTCATCCTCTGGCTCCTCAGCAATCGTGTTGGCATTATTCTGCTGCTGCTGCTGGGCCCATTGACGCTGGGCTAAACCCTCACTGAATGCTGCCGTGTCCCAGGAAGTATGCTGGTTCGGTGCGTATGGTGCCAAGGTAGGCACCGGAGTCTCTTGGAAGTCAATGGGCTCCAGTTGGCCGCTGTCAGCCATTCGAAGCGGGCTACCGATGGGGATACGGCCAAACGCCATAGAGTTTCGCTGCATTTCCTGAAACCGGCTGCCCACGACACGCTTGCTGACCGAGTCGGAAAAGCTCGGTTGGCGGGAACCATGGAAAGACGAGGACGAGGGGAATGCTTGCTCCGTATCAGCGAACTCTCCGCCGGTAATACCATCGAGTTGTGTGATCTTGTAAAACTGGGAAGGCATAACGTACGAAGTCGGAGGCAGAGAAGAGGAGCCGAAGGCGGGATTCCTGCCCTTCCGTCTACGGTTGCGGCGGTGTTCCTGAGACAATATCAGTGCAAACAGACCCGCGCAACGACAGGGTCACATACCGCTGAATTTTTGAGCGGGCGAGGACGGCTAATGGACGGTTTCGGAGCAATCTGTGGTTCATCCTTGGGTGGCACGGGGGGCTCCCAGTCCGCAATTGAAGGGTCAGGGGTACTGAGTCGGAAACTCTGGATGTACTTGGTCTCCGCAACCTCGAGATGCTCAAGAACTTCGTCTCGTTCTTCAATGAGGAGCGCCAATCGAGTAGTATCGCTGGGGGTCTGTTGTGACGTTGCTCAAGCATGGACGTAGAACACACGAACATACCTGACTGAGAATAGCGACTGAATGTCGATCTCTAGTTCGCCTTTCTCCTCGTTGTTTAGTTGTCTAGCGCGCCGTCTGCGCCTGGAACGCGCGTTGCGGTCGTTGTTGTTGTCCACAGACGAGCTGAGACCTATTTTGACGAGATAATCCTTCAATCGCCTCTCTCCGAAGACCGCAAATCCTGGGGCATGCCGCGCCGGAAGCCAGCCCATCTCAATTCCCTGACAGCGCACCGCAGCCCATAGCTCCCGGTACGACACTGTCTTGTTAAACTCTCTGAGGATCATCCAAAGGACCGGGAGGAGCCCCAGCACGATGGTGAGGGCCGTGGCGATGATGATCCGGATCCGCGCGTGTGGCGCAGCGTCGACTCCGTTCACGATCTCGCGCGCGGAGTGGACGACGCGTAGGCTAAGGTCGGTCGTGGTCACCTGACCCGCGTCAAGGAGGCGCAACAGGCGCAGTAGACTCAGGTCTTGCAGAACCGAGTAAACACCTGTGAAACGCGCTGGGGTCGTGGAGTCCGCGATGCAAGGCGTTGAAACCATGTAGAGGGGGAGGAAGCCGCCAAGGGCGAGGATGGTCCACGCGGCGGCATTGAGCGTACATATCCACAGGACGCGTTGGCTGAGCTGCTCGTCTGAGGGGAAGAGAGTTGCGTCTTTCGCGGCTGAACGTCCAGCGTCGGAGACGTCTGAAGGAAGAGATGGGACGAGGGGGACGTGGGGGAAGAGAAACGCCCAGAAGGAGCGGCCGAGCGGTTTGGGTTGGAGGCTAGGACGCGTCAATTCATAGTTCTACCCGCATGAGGGGGCGCGGGTGCTCACCTTGGCTGAACGAACCACTCTCTAAGACCGTAGACTTGACGATAACGAGGCCGTAGGAATGCAAATAGTATCTGTAGGCGCGTCAACATACGCGCGTCCGCAGCAGGTTGGAGCGTGAAGCTCACCCATATCAATAGCCCGACCAGAGAGGGGACGAGGAGAGTAGAAAACAAGCCAAGGGATGCGGCATCCACTCCATGGCCAATACAAACCGGCTGGAGGACTACATTTGCTTGTACAGACGAGATATCGGCGAATGCTGTTACAGCACGGGTAGTGGTAACAAGGGAGGTTGAGAAGGACGTGAAAGTCGTGGAAGGATTGGATACAGTGGCCGGTACCGAAGTCGTGAATGTCGTAAAAAGAAAGCTGGGAGCGTCGGATGCAGAGGTGGCGCTTGCGGGGATGAAGGAAGAAGGCGAGGTGAAGCCAGTTGAAGATGGCGTCAGGGATGTAGAAGGGGTTGCTGGAGGTATCGCAGAGGAGGTGGGGTGGGAGGACTGAGCTGTCGGGCTTCGCGAGGTTGCTAGGGGTAGGAGGGTGGAGCCGTTGGAGGCCGTTGGGGAGTTTGGAGGAGGTTGGGAGGAAAAGGACATGGTAATGTCATTAGGTGGTCGTAGCAGTCGTGGGTTCAAAGGAACGACGGAGGGAGTTGGAGACGTGGGCATGGGCGCCGCGAGGGCTGGTATACAAGATTACAAGCGTGTGCAGGAGCGAGACGAGGGCCACTCGCCCGTCTTGTGCCCACAACTCAACCTCCTTCCATTAAAGGCAGCTTGCATCGCGCGCCCTCGGCTATCTCACCAGCGTCGCCGTCGACCACAGCTATAGCTAGCCATGCTACGCCACCCACTCTTCGTCCACTCGGCAGGCGCACGTTGTGGCGCATTCCGCACAAGCACGCAAAGAAGGCCAGAACTATCCGGAGGAAGAGCGGCAAAGTCAAAATATGAGGTCATATACAGAAGTAGCATTAATGTTCGACTGGGAAGCACGCGTGCGGGTCGATATGTCCGAGGTATGTCCACGAGAGTAAGACTACATAAAGAACGAGCTGCAAAACCACAGGTTATGCGATCTTTCAGGAATCAGGAATGGTGGTGGGAGACGTCACACTCACCTCCGATGGGTGGAGAGTAAAAGTGACGACATCCCTCGCCTCTCACCGTGTCTGCCAACTGGGATGCTAGGACTCTGAAGGAGAGTGCTGGTCGGTGATGATGATCATCCCGTCCTTCTCCGACAGCGTTCGACCTGATCCTTTGACCCAAGGTGCGGCATCGTCTGCTATGATTGGTGATTCGAGGCAACGCTTGTGTTTCTTTTCTTTCTGAAACCTGGGCTTGACGGCGGTGGGTGCTGGTGAGTCGGCATCGAGGAACTTGCTCTTGCTAGGGATGCAGCCCATCTGACAGCATAGGCGATTAATGAACACGGCAGGGACGAGGAAGACCAGAGGCATACCGCAGACGACCAAGTACAGGGAGGACAAAGTGAAGGAGGGGGGATGAACTATCAGTTGCTCACGAAGGCAGGGATATTGAAGGAGACTTGATTCGTTGCGAGGGCAGTACGATCTGCGATCTAGACTTGCTACGTATGTAGCACTAGTAACAATGATGCAGACACATATCGAACAGTGCCCTGGTGCGACGAGGGAGCGAGAGGCGCGGGGAGCGTGGGCGGTTGCTAGAGGCGGGGAGACCGCCATTGGTTGACGGCTACGAGACCAATCAAGACTGCCCATTGCATTCGTTGCGTTTCCCGCAGGAACGTCCACCGTCGGAAATCCAGAGTCGGTTCGCCGTCGACGCCGTCGTGCTCAAGATTGTTCTGCTGAGTGGGGCGCTCGAGCGTGTTTGATCGCTGTCTGACACGTGGC